>WNWU01013631.1:6716429-6769199 GCA_012654045.1 Ptyas mucosa | reverse complement strand
GCATGCAGCCTTGACGAGATCGGCACAGCTTCCTGAATCTGAGTTGCGGCGCTGACCAATGATATTACGGGAGCGCCAACAACATTGAGGGGAAGCTGTGCCGATCTCGTCAAGGCTGCATGCCGCTGAGCTTCCCCCACCGTCCCAGGCATCCAGGTATATTATCGATGCTCCGACTTCCCCAGACAGCTGGGGCTCACCATCACTGGGGGTCATGCAGCCTTGATGAGATTGGCACAGCTTCCCCTCAATGTTGTCGGCGCTCCCGTAGCATCATCGGTCAGCGCCAGCAACTCAGCTTCGGGTTAGGAATCTCTAGCAATGACTACAACTTATACCCGGTGTATAAAACAACCCCAGACTTTTGAGAAGATTTTCCTGTCTTCAAAAGTCGTCTTATACGCCGGAAAATACGGTACTCAAGATATAGACACCTAAACTTTTTGAGTAAAGAACAGCAGCAAAAGATGTGCACATTCAGTCGTTGTAGTTTAGAGCAGTCTATTATGTGCTGCTTGTTTTTAACTCAATGTTTTTAAGATGCTTAAGAAGATTAATATCCTTGTGCAAGCTACCAAGAGTCTGTGGGATTGGGTGCAATAGAAATTATGTAAAGAAGCAGCCAGCTGTTGCTAGATCAGAGAGGTTATCAAAAATATAGTATGCATAAAGATCCCTGTCAATTTTTAATTTAAATGGAATTCTTTCCTGAAGTAGTATGACATAATAGTATGTATGCAAGCCTGGAGATGATTCAGGAGCATGAGGACTTAATAGAGATCAGTTTTCTTAAAAGTAAGTTCCATGAAGATCAGTCACATTCCAACGATGAAATTTACATAGAGAGAATGAATGCAAAACAGTATTCATTCTCCTTCAGATATATTGACAGAAATTGACAGTGTTTTAGAGTTTTTGGAAGGAGCATAGCATTCTAACACAAACTTTTGTCTAGCTGCATCCATCGTGCTTGGTTTACCTTCTTTACTAATGGAAGAAAGATGGGTCTTTTGGGGGATCATTCCAGTTTTCATTGATCCCATCAGCAGAGTGTTGCAGAATATCAGCTATCATAGTTGCCCTTTGGCACTATAGCTCGATGTAAAGATATATTAGTTGAGAATTACAGATTTCAAAAGATCCTCTGGTTCAGCATGTCCAACCATCAAATCCCTCATAGTGAGAACATTGACTAAGCACTCTTAAAAGTTACTTTTGAACCAGTCCCTAATGCCTTTTCCCACCCTGACAGGTGATGCTGTGGCGGTACTGTCTGAGTTGTCTAAAGGCTATAAGGATTTAGATCCGGGGTTTCAAACTCAAGGCCCTCGGGGTGCTTAAATCTGGCCCACGGGGCTGGCCTGGAAATAGCAAAAGACCGGCCCGCAGTGCCTCTGACAGCCAAAACAGGGCATGGGGTGTGGCCGCACCTCATTTTTGGCATGGACAGTCTCCTGCAGCACCCTGCCAGCCAAAATGGGGAACTGGGGAGCCATGCAGTCCATCCCATCTCCTCTCCCCCGGCCGACCCATGGAGGAAAACTACAATGCTTATCCAGTCCTTGAAGAACACCAGTTTGGCACCCCTAGTCTAGATGATTTAATTCTAGTAAAATTCTGTTTTTTGGCTTTCCGGGAACAGTATTTCATCTCTGACTCTGGACAGAGTGCCACTTCCATAGGATGAGTTGGTTTGTGCAATTTTGGGATCCTCTTAGAGCAGGCTGTCAAACTCGATTTCATTGAGGGTTGTGTTTGACTCGGACGGGGGGCAGGGGGATGACTGGGGGGGGCGAGGCCAGCACAACATCACTCCTGTCAGGGACACCTGTGGTGGCCAAGTGCTAAGACAGGATTTCCCTCAGACCCTCCCTCACTCTCATAATATCCCTTCCTTCCTTCCTTCCTTCCTTCCTTCCTTCCTTCCTTCCTTCCTTCCTTCCTTCCCTTTTCCTTCTCCTTCTCCTTCTCCTTCTCCTTCTCCTTCTCCTTCTCCTTCTCCTTCTCCTTCTCCTTCTCCTTCTCCTTCTCCTTCTCCTTTCATTTTCCTTCCCCTCTTATTTTTCCTTCCTTGCTCTCTTCCCATCTTTTTCTTTTCCTTTCCTCTTTCCCTTTTTCCTTTCCTGTCCCTTCTTGCATCTTCAAATGCAAAAAGGGAAACATTTTTTCCTTTTGTTTTTTGTTTTGTTTTGCTAGCCCTCTGCCAATGAAAATGAGTGCCCCCCCCATGCCCCGTTTTCAGCCACGATGGCCTCCTGCAGCCTCTTCCAGTGAAAATGGAGCATGATCCCCTAAGGTCTGTTTTCGCTGGCAGAGGGCTGCAGGAGGCCATCACGGCTGAGAACGGGGCCTGCTCCCCCCCCCATTCCATTTTTGCTGGCAAAGGCATTGCGGGCTGATCTTTGCTGTTTCCAGGGTGGCTCCACAAGGCAGATCTAAGCATCTTGCAGGCCAGATTTGACCTACGGGCCTAGTTTGACATCCCTGTCTTAGAGTCAAAGCTTCTGCACAAGGAGCAGTCATGATTAGGACGACCTTTGCAAGACTTGTTGTGCAAAGTTAAGCCTCTTTCTGGGCCAGAAAACCTTGTTCATGGTCAGTCAAGCCTTGGTCACTTTCCATTTGGATTACTCCAATACTGCAATAGGAGCCAAGATGGCACAGTGGTTAGAATGCATATTGCAGGCTAACTCACTGCTCACTTCTAGGAGTTGATTCAGAGCTGATTCAGCTTTCTAGCCTTCCGAGGTAAAATGAGCACCCCAATTGTTGGGGACAATATGCTGACTCTTTAAGCTGCTTAGAGACAACTGTAAAGCACTATGGCTATTGCTTAGCGCATTGTAAGCCGCCCTGAGTCTCCGGTGAAGGGCAGCATATAAATCTTTTTTTTAAAAAAAAAGTGGTATATAATAAGTCTAAGTGCTATTGTTATTGCTAATATACTTTACATGGGTTGTGTACCCATCTAATATCTCTGCTGCATGAGCTGCACTAGCTCTCAGATTCAAGAGAGGTTGAAGTTAAGACTGAGACTGCGTAGAGACTCTAGATCTGTGATGGCGAGCCTATGGCACGGGTGCCACAGGTGGCACACAGAGCCATATCTGAGGGCACACGAGCGTTGCCTTAGCTCAGCTCCAGCACACATGTGCCTGCTGGCCAGCTGATTTTTAGACCTTCCGGGCCCACCGGAAGTCGGGAAATGGGCTGTTTCCGACCTCCGGAGGGCCTCCAGGGGGGTTCAGGAAGGCCGTTTTTGCCCTCCCCAGGCTCCTAGGAAGCCTCTGGAGCCTGGGGAGAGTGAAAAACCGGCCCCACGGGCCACCCCGGGGCAAAAGGGGGGGGGGGGCAGGGGGAGCACGCGCACGTGCGCAGGAGGGCAGGGCACAGGTGGGCATTGAATTATGGGTGTGGGCACACACATGCACGATCCCCCCGCTCTCCCCCGCTTTTGGCACGCGACAGCAAAAAGGTTAGCCATCACTGCTCTAGACAGATTTCTCTTTTGACTCCAACCCCAAGTTCTGCCACTCCTTTTGAATGCATCACTAACTTCTTTAAAAGCAGAGTTTTCTAGCCTGCAACGATTGTAGGCAATAAATGGCTTATCTGTAACTTCTGGCTGCTGTTTGCTGTCTGCTGAATAAGTACGTATGCAGCACAAAGTGCTTTCTTGTTGCTTTCTTGTTGTATTGGTCATAGCTGTTTAGATGGGGGAGGAAATCTATAAAATAAGATATAGTATTTTGTAGTTTTAAAAACTTATTATAAATAATAGAGCTTTATTTGCTCCTTTTTTGCTTTTTTTAATGGATGCATAGATATTGTAAAACACTTTTAAAATAGATGTTCTGTTTTTATTATTCTTATTATTCTGGATACAGTCTTAATATTGAAAGAGCTTTCCAAGTATTTCAGAGTATTGGTGACAAAATAGGTTATGTTAACAATATTCAGCTGAAGAGAGTCTCAATATCATACTTAATGCATTCAGAGCTAATGAGAAAGAATGATGGGTCTTTTCATGAATGATTTTGGGATTAGTGAATTTCACCCTCTTCCCCTTTTTGAGGTTGGGGATATTTAAAGATTAGAGAGAAGTTCAGATGGTTCCTAAGAAATCTTAACAAATTAATGAATCTGTAAGCAGTCTATCTTTAGTGGTGGATCTTGGTTATCTGCTCTGCCTTCATTGCAAGCTTGGGTTCTGTTGCTCAGTGCTTTAGGAAACCACAATTGAAATGCAGATTTTTTCAGTGCATTGAAAAGAACTATAGGCATTTCTGGAAACAAGGGAGAAACTCCTGCATGCTTTGCAGCAACTCTTATATCTGTTGTAAATTGCTGGGAGAGAAACATCCATGTTAATATTTGGACATGATCAGAAAGGGAAAAGCAATTGGTCACAAATTGTCTTCATGAATGGAGAACAGTCTTTTAGAGCTATTGAATAAAATATTGAACTGCTATTTTTTAAAACAGAAATAATAACAAGTAATGAAAAAGTTGAGGTATTGTGTATCTTTTCTTCCTTCAACAAGAGAAAAGTTTGATATGACTTCAGAACTTTCAAGGCCATTCTAAGTTTCAGTTTCAATTTCAGTTTATTTAGATTTATATACCGCCCTATTCCCGAAGGATTGAGGGCGGTGAACAGCCAAAGATAAAACACATACAATATAAAATTTAAAAAACAATTTAAAATGTATTAAATAAATTTGGCCCATACTAATTAAAACAACCCTGTTTTTAAAAACAAATTAGAATTAAACAATTAAAAAGAGTTAGGCCAGCCCAGCTTGTTGGAATAAAAAAATCTTGAGGGCGTGGCAGAAAGTGCGTAAATCTGGGATCCTCCATATCTCCAGGGGGCGCTCGTTCCAAAGGGCAGGTGCCCCCACAGAGAAAGCTCTCCCCCTGGGGGCCGCCAGTCAACACTGTTTGGCCGACAGCACCCTGAGGAGCCCCTCTCTATGGGAGCATACTGGACGGTGAGAGGCTACTGGTGGCAGAAGGCGGTCTCGTAGGTACCCAGGTCCTGAGCCATGGAGTGCTCTAAAGGTGGTAACCGAAACCTTGAAGCGCATCCGGAAGACCACCGGGAGCCAGTGCAGCTCGCGCAGGAGAGGTGTTACATGGAAATGTCATGTCGCTCCCATAATCACCCGCGCGGCCACATTCTGGACCAGTTGGACCCTCCAGGTGCTCCTCAAGGGAAGCCCCATGTAGAGAGCATTGCAGTAGTCCAGGCGGGAAGTGACGAGGGCATGAGTGACCGAGCATAAGGAGTCCCGATCCAAAAAGGGACGCAACTGGCAAATCAGGCGAACCTGATAGAAAGTCCCCCTGGCCACAGCCATCAGATGTTCTTCCAAAGACAGCCGTGTGTCCAGGAGGACACCCAAGTTGCAAGCCCTCTCCGTGGGGGCCAACGACTCGCCCCCAATAGTCAGTGATGGCACCAACTGGCTATATTGGGACGCCGGAAACCACAGCCATTCAGTCTTGGATGGGTTGAGCCTGAGTCTGTTTCTCCCCATCCAGATCTGCAAGGCCTCCAGGCACTGGGACATCACTTCAAGGGCATCATTGGGGTGAACCAGGGTGGAGATGTACAACTGAGTGTCATCAGCGTACTGGTGGTACTTCACCCCGAAACCACAGATGATCTCACTCAGTGGCTTCACATAAATGTTGAACAGAAGGGGCGAGAGGACTGACCCTTGTGGCACCCCGTACACAAGCCGCCTCGGGGTCGATCTCTGCCCCCCTGCCAACACTGACTGCAACCAGTCAGAGAGAAAGGAGAACAACCACTGCAATACGGTGACCCCCACCCCCAACTTTTCCAGCCGGCGCAGCATGATACCATGGTCGATGGTATCAGAAGCCGCTGAGAGGTCTAATAGGACCAGGACAGAGGAACAATCCCTGTCCCGAGTCCTCCAGAGATCATCAACCAACGTGACCAATGCCGTTTCCATGCTGTACCCAGGCCTGAAACCTGACTGGAACAGATCTAGATAAACCGTTTCATCCAGGTACTGGGGAAGCTGTCGCGCCACCACACTCTCAACAACCTTCGCCACAAAGCGAAGGTTGGAGACTGGACGATAATTTACTAACACTGTCGGGTCCAGGGAAAGCTTCTTAAGGAGAGGCTTCACCACCGCCTCTTTCAAGGCGGCGGGAAAGTCACCCTCACTAAATGAAGCATTAATAATCCCCTGGAGCCAGCCTTGTGTAACCTCCCAAGAAGCCAGCATCAACCAGGAGGGACACGGGTCCAATAAACATGTGGCCTCACTAAGTGTACCCAGAATCCTGTCCACATCTTCGGGAGTCACAAGATCAAACTCCTCCCAGATAACATTCTCAAGACCTGCCTCCATCACCCCTCCCAAATCTACCCAGTCAGAGTCCAAGTCTTCCCGAATTTGAGTGATTTTGTCATACAGATACTGTACAAAATCCTCGGCCTGACCCTCCAAGGGGTCTTCCCGCACTCCCAGATGGAGCAGGGAGCGGGTCACCCTTAACAGGGTGGCCAGGCGATTATCTGATGACACAGTAAGAGCGGAAAAATAATTAAATTTTGCCGCTTTTATCGCCACTAGGTAGGTCTTAATATGAGACCTCACCAGTGTTCGGTCGGATTCGGAAAGGCTAGCCCTCCAATCGCTCTCCAGGCATCTTTTTTGGTGCTTCATCTCCCTCAGCTCCTCGGTAAACCAAGGAGCCAAGTGAGATTGGCGCCGAGTCAGAGGCCGCAAAGGCATGACCTGGTCCAAAGCTCCAGCAGCTGCCCTGTCCCAGGCGGCCACCAGATCTTTGGTCGAGTCGTGAGCCAGAGCCTCAGGGAATGGCCCAAGCTCCGTCTGGAACCTATCCGGATCCATCAGGCCTGGGGCGGAACCACCTCATCAGTTCCGCTTCCCTGCGGCAGGGTGTAGCAGTTCGAAGGTCAAAGTGAAGGAGAGAAAGATCCAACCATGGCACGGGCTCAATCACTATATCCCCTATATCAAGATTATTCAGCCACTGACCATAGACAAAAACCAAGCCCAGAGTGTTTCTCCCCGTGTGAGTACGGCCATGAACTAACTGGGTCAGGTCCATAGCCGTCATGGAAGCCATGAACTCCCAACCTGTCTCAGACGCTTCACCAATGGACGGCAGGTTGAAATCCCCCATGACCAAAAGCCTGGGAGTATCAATCGCCACCCCGGCTATTATGTTGAGCAGCTCAGGCAGGGCTGCAGTGTTTGGAATGCTAGTGAGAGCCATCTTTAATAATTTAGGGTGGCCACCATAATTCAGGGAATTCACGGCATGTGTCTTCCAAGGAAAGTTTTGGTCCTCTCCAAAATTTTAAAAGTTTTTTCTAGAAACATTGTCTTCTGTTTGTCAGTAATATAGAAATCTGGGATTTTGGTGGGGAGGGCAGATATAATAGTTATATCTTCTTTTAGGCTAGACAATGTGATAGACATGAAAGTTTCTTCTGTCTGTGTTCCCCTCCTGTATTTTACTGTAAATTCCAAAATTTATGCATTGAATTTCATATATTGGAGGAGGAAGGAAGTTAACTGAATATTATATATGGAAAAGAAGACTAAAAATTGCCACTGGTTACATGTTACCCAAGGAGCAATTTTATTTTGCTCTTTAGCAGTCAGTTGAATTGTAAGGAAGTTGCAGTTTAAAGTTGGATTGATTTTTGCATATAATATTCTTTTACATATTTATATGAACTATTTTCCATAAGACCTATCTATTTTCTAAATGGCACCATTTATTGTGATTTATTGTGATTTAACTCTTTTGTGTGTGGGTCCTTTTATACTTCTTCAGATTTCTGCCTGATAAATAAAATGACCTTCATTAATCAGAAGTTGACTACTTTGATGAATCTTTACAAAGAAAATTAAAACAGTGACTTTAAATGTTACTAAATAAGATAATCTTATTTCCAATTGCTGTTTCTCTTGCAGTTCAGCAAGTGAAGAGGACATGGCACGTTTAACAAAACGACGGCAGGCAGATACAAAGGCTATCCAACACCTTTGGTCAGCTATAGAAATCATCAGAAACCAGAAGCAAATTGCTAACATTGATCGTATTACAAAGTAAGTATCTTTGGAATAATAAAATAATAATATGAGCCAAGGAGAGAACATACCAATTATGCAAATGGAGCATCATCACACATAAGAATGATTCAGGTCCATTCTCTAAAATCCTGGATCAGGTGCTAAGTAGGTGAATGGAGAAAGTACATTCAAAACTGCTCTGGATTTATCTGGTGGCTTGTTTTGCCAGTCGTAGAAAAATGTAAAATCCCTGTGGTCTAGTTTAGAATAAATTCCCATTGTAAAGAATGTGTAGCCTTGAAGAGTTTTTTTTACTGCTTATAAAGTATAAAAACTATAAAAGAATTATATTTTTAGTTGTTCAATAGAATTTCTCCTATGCAAATGTGTTCCATTTGTCTACTTCAAAACATAATGCTGAATGTCTAGGATGGGTCCAGAGACTAATTGTTGAATATATCTTTGTATATTTCAAATCCTAATTCGATCTGTGACCTACTCAGTTAAAACAGAGCAGGTGATGGGGAATATTCTGGCAATGCGATCAAGTAGAAAATTAGGGCTAGACAAATAATTTGATCCAGCATAAGATATTTTCTTCCAGGTATTCATCACAATGAGATGAAGGGAATAATGCAATTTGGCTGGGGAGGGAGTATAATGTCACTGAACTAAATCCCAGCATTGGCTAAACTGGGAGTTATGCAACAATCTTTGAGGGCCACTTCTGAACAATATTCTTTCCCTTCTCCACATGGAAGGAATGCATATTCTATTTCAAATCCTTGTTTGCCTTTACATCTGAACAGAGAAACCGTGACTTGCAATTCTGTTGTTTCCTGAAAACCGGGATCCCACACCATAATTCCATTTTGTGATATTAATTTTGAGACAACCTGTATTTTGGGTAATTGGGGTCCAAGATGATTCTGTACAATGAGTTGTCACAAAACTTATTTGCAGCCTTTTGCAATGGACATGAATAAAGGGGAGGAGTAAGTGCGCAACCCTGAAGATTATGCTTGTTCTCGTATTCCGTATCATTTCTGAATATAATAATTGTGTCATGCAATATAAATGCATTTGGCCACAGTTCTCCAAGTTACTTCAAAGCAGAGGTTATGTAGCACCACTTTCTGCTTTAAGCAGCCCTCTGTGTTGTTGTTTGTTAATGTGTTGTGATTGCATTGTCACTGTTTGGTGTGGGTGATACAACAGCTGTTATATCCTGGTCTCTAGATAGACTTTTAACTCCACAGGTGAAGAGTATTTGCTTCACCTCCTCGCAGAATGGTTCACTGAAAGCTGTTGAGTATCCCTCATGACTAAAAGCGAGAAGAAATACTTCACATGAAATTTCTGATTTTCTACTTTTTTCTAGAATGTGGTCCTTTAAAAATTGGTTATTCTTTTGTTCTTGGCATATAAAAACAGACTAAAACAACTAAGCAGTTTCCTTAGTATTTTCCAGAAGAGTTAATGGCAACAGAATTGATTCAGTCATTTTGTAACACACAGGGTAAATGTAAATGAGGTTGTAAACATTTTGAGGACTTGGATATTTTTATTTACCTACAGGGCTGAATTAAATTGCAATATGTCACCTAAAAGGAAGAAAGATTGTGATATGTTGCAAGTTGCAGCTAAGGGATAAATTATATCGCAAAGTACATAATCAAGGTATCCTTTGTGCTAGAGGAAAATGTGAAATCAGTGTAAACTGGTAAAATATATATTTCATGAAACAGAGTTGCCAACATTTTTTGAACCATATCACAGTTATTCTTTAAAAGTAAAAAAAAAAAACACTGATTAGTTCATCTCTTTGAAAATATTTAACATGAACGATAATTAGATCATGTTGCTAAGCATGTTTCCATGGAATTCATGAATCTTTCTGAAATTCAGTGAAATATATTCATTAAATTAATAAAATTTATGGGAATGGTCTCTTAGCTGCACTGAAAAAAAATTTTTTTCCAACTATGCAATAAAAACAAGAGGCACTGTATATTGTAGAAAGTTCAGACCAAATGCATATGGATTGGCGTTGGGTGAAATGCTCTGAAGTCTGCTACAGGTTTGCTTTGCTACTTGCTTGCTCTGCGCGCACATGTGCAGTGTGCTCCAAACCTGTGCATTGCACACATGCACACCCACAGGCACTACCATGCAACGCTGAAAAAGGAGGATTAATAAGCCTTTTCTGAGTCTGCAAAGGTAAGTAGAACAGCAAGGGGGGAATAGCTGTGCCGCATGATTTAGATTCGTTAGAAAGCAGGATTTCCTGCTTTCTAGTTAATATAAATTGCGGAGCATAGCTGATCATCGGAAATATCGGCTCACCTGAACCGGTAGCATTTATTACTACCGATTCAGGTGAACTAGTCCAAACCGGTAGCATTTCACCCCTGATTGGCTTGGTTTTACAATGTTTGCTTCCAGTGAAGTAGAATCTAGAATAACACTCTATTAAAATGTGTTTGAAATCCCTGAATGCTAAATATACTGTACAGTATATAGAGTGGCAGACCAAGCAACTTATTCTAGCTCTATCCTGTTTCCTCAAAAATAAGACCAGTTGGGCTTTTGAGCCCTTGCGCTGAAATAAGCCCCTCCCCCTGAAAATAAGCCCTCCCCGAAAATATTTAACCGCATGCACAGTCGGTCTCTGCCATTTCCTCTGGTTAGGGTTAGGGAGACAGAGCTGGAAATCAGGTAAGATGGCAAGAGGAGCCCCATCTTGCTCCATGCGGCCCAAAATAATAAAACCTCCTTGAAAATAAGGCCAAGCGCTTATTTTGGGGTTCAAAAAAATATAAGATAGGGTCTTATTTTCAGGGAAACACGGTAGTAGAATGTTTGTTTGACAATTGATTTTTATTCCACTTAATATTTTTGATAACGCCTGGCCATGTACATATGTAATGTACCTGCATCCTATTTTTCCCACATAATGGATTGATCTAAGACAAAATTATTAGCACAGCTGGCTTTCATGCCTAATGGAGACCTAGAACTCATGGTGTTTTGTTTTCTAGTCCAGCACTTCAGCTGCTGCATAAAACTGGATGTCAAGTTTCATATGGCCAAAAGGTCCCAAACTAAACTTGATGGACCCCAGTATGACTCAATATAATACATTTCAGGATACCTGTGATCTGATGTTTTATCTGTACACTAAGATGGATGTAGTTGTGTGAGCCTGATTTACACATGAGCATACACACAGTTCTGCTGGTTCTTTTTTAAGGATTCACAGCTTTGGAAGAACTGACATTTTGAAAAAGTAAGTAGATTCTTAAGTTTGTAGAGTTGGAAACTTTTTGCTGAAGGAACAACATTAATCTCACTGGAATTGCATTTTTTTTTTCATTCTGAGACTAGTCCATCTTTATTTAAATAGTTCTGTAATTGTTCTAGTACAGTACATAGTTTGAACTAAGAATGTTATGAAAGAGGAATTCAGATCAAGTTTCTAATTTACATTTCCTCCAAGACCAGTTCCCAGTCTCACTAAGTTACCAGATTTCAGTATGAGAAAAAGCAGACTCCGGTGTGTCATGAAGACAAGTCTATAGGTATGATTTTCTCTAGTTGTTCTGGACTTAGGGGCTGCAGTTTTTAATTTATTTATTTTCCCCTAAAAATACAATTTCTTGGAATACCTTTGGAATCCTGCTGATAACGAAAAACCTGATCTTGGTCTCTCTGGGAGCATTTTGTAGATCACTAAATCCATGCCTATGTACTTTGCTGGTTGGTGAAATAATTGAAAGCAGAGCTGTTTCATGTTTTTGTAAAGAGTAAGAGTTATTGGACGAGGACACATTTCATCCCTACTTGAACCAAAGAGTAATTTATTGGGACTTTTAAATTGCATGGCTCTGTTAGCATTTCATCAGATTGCAATAAAATTTAAAATATGACCTTACTTCCTATTTTATTTTTTTTTAAATAATGCTTACTTATATTAGGCAGGTAGATTTTGTTCCCTATTGTACACTGATTTCAGGTGTTTATGATATTCCTGATACTTTTAGTGTTCTTAGTGCTAACTTTTAAAGAAATGTTTAAAGGTTAACCTTAGTTTAACAACTAAGGTTAAACAAACCTTAGTTGTTACGACACAAATCAGCAAAATTGAAGGGTAAGAATTTGAGTTTGATATTGTGATATGAATCAGTGCTATGATCTTAAAGGTATGACTTTCTTTGGTTTGAAAATCAGTTTGTAAAATAGAGATATTAAATAGAGCTACAATTAAGGAGAATTAAAATCTTTCTAATGTACTTCATGTCATAAAATATTAATATAAATTAAAGTAATATTGCATACTAAGAAAATATCACCTTTGAGTATATTATTGCTATCCTAATGTTCACAATCCAAAAACATTTTTTTTCCAGAGTAATTCTTTTCAATTTAGCTATCTAGAGTTTTATTCTGGAAATGAAGATGGTTCACCAGGAAATTATATAGCATGCACAAATACCTGTATCTGTTGTGACGTGTATAAGTAGGACAATGCTGCCTAACATCATAAGCTGTAAAGTTAATGAAAGGTTCAGGAGTGTAAAGTGAATTTAGTCACTGGGGCAAGCAAGTCTCACTTGCATTAAAATTATTGCCAATGAGAACTACCAGGTAAAGGTATTATATGAAATTGCTGGAAGTTTGTAAAACATGAATGGGAAAGGATCACCTTTCCACCCCGGAAACTCCAGCTGATATATGTCTATGGAGATTCTCAGTCATCCATGTCATGGTTGTCCCAAAGGTGTTTTTTCAAGAGGTAACTGGACTTTCTGGTTTTTCTTTGAAGACGTTTTGCTTCTCATCCAAAAAGCTTCTTCAGCTCTGTCAGGATTCCATTTCCCACCATCCAGTCAGAGCTGAAGAAGCTTCTTGGATGAGAATCGAAACATCTTCAAAGAAAAACCAGAAAGTCCAGTTGCCTCTTTGGGACTCCAGCTGGTATCTCCATTATGTAACACCACACAGAAGCAGTTATATTTTTAAGTAAATTACTAATTGCAATGGATTCATGCACACAGTAATTGCAGTCCATCTGATTGTAGGCATGATTTCCAAAGGAGGAAATTAGTGGGTTTAAATTGAAATTAACCCCATTCAGCTTGAAACAGAATTTACTGGGCTTTCAGAAGCTTTCATCAGTCCAGATTCTATTTCTGCCTACATTATCATTCAGGATGAAAGTGAAAGATACTACATTTAAAACAACATGGCAGCAAGACTTTGAAATGTAAATTGCTTTTATACATAAATTTTGAAGGGGGGGAATTTTTAGTACATTTTTTGGCTTTCCCATTTTGCTTTATTCTTGAGTGTAGTGAAAAATAGTGTAATAATGTTTGAAGTTGCTATCACAGTGCCTTTTCCTGGAAAACATAGAATTCCCTGCTCTGGTAAGAGCTGAATAGAAAATAAAAGAATGGTTGTAAGATTCAGTGAGATATAGAGGATAATGCTGTTGATATCAGGATGTAGCATACAAAAATATACTAATATATATATATATATAAATATAAATATACATGGAGGAACATTCCATTGATACATCTATGTGGAGACTGGTTTCATCATTTTTAAGTTAGTGCTTTTAAAGTTTGGAAATAATTTGTAATTTTTCATCATGGGATTACATTGTATTTGGTATTGTTTGAAATACCAGATAATCCTTGACATAAAGCCACAATTGAGGCCAAAAATTCTGTTGCTAAGTGAGTCAATTGTTAAGTGAGCTTTACAGTCTTTCTTGCCACAGTTGTTAAGTGAATCATTGCCTTTATTAAGTAAGTTACATGGTTGTTAAGTGAATCTGGCTTCCTCATTGACTTTGCTTGTCAGAAGGTTACAAAAAGTGACCCACATGACCCCAAGATACTGCAGTTGTCATACATATGAGTCAGTTGCTACATGGCTGAATTTGATCATATGGCCATAGGGATGCTGCAATGGTCATAAGTGTGAAAAACAATCACAAGTCACTTTTTTCAGTGCTAAATATGAAATTTTTCATATTCAGAAAACCATGTACATTTGTATTAATACTTTATGACATGAAGTACATTAGGATTGTAATTCTCAATTGTTACGGTATCTGTAGCTGAAACAGTCCTCTATTTTATAAATTGCTTTCCAAATTGGAGAAAGACATATGTTTAAAAATCGTTGCACAATATCAAACTTAAATTCTCACCCTTCAATTTTGCTGGTTTGTGTTGTAACAACTAAGGTAGAAACATTTCTTTAAAACCTAGCAGTAATGCTAAAAATATCAAGAATAACACCCTTTTTCCAATGTGTCAACCATGGATAGAAAAGGAATCAAGTAATCTTCAGAGGTATAAATGCATTAGGTCTTTAACAGTCATACATTTGTACTTTTCATCTGCTTATCTGCTAATGTTAAACCTGCAAGGGGAGATATAAGCAGTTCCTAAATGATTCAAACAGTCACTAAATGAACTGTTGTAAGTTGAGGACTACCTGTACATGTGGTGCTTTAACCTTTCCAGAAGGAGTTGTTCCTTGTTGTTCGTGGCTGAGTAGGTTATGAGATGATTACGTTTTAAATAATAGAGTAGTGACCTTGCAAATTTCGAATTTCCACTCTGTTTTGCCCCTCCCTTCAACCTCCCGTAGGCAAACAGTCTCATCCAGCCAGATCAGACAGGTTAGCTAGTAAAGACTAGAACGAACTTTTACCGACTCTTGAAAGTTACATCGCAGAAGGACTGTTTTATATTCCTAGCTTTGTTGGGATTGATTTATCGTCTGACGGGAATTAACTTGCTGTTGTGTAATTTACCTGTCCGCAAGCAAATTTGTTTTCGCTTTTTTTTTTGGCTGGGAAAAACAGCCCAGAAGAGTGTGATACTCTTCCTATTTCAGTGTTAAGACGAAGCTGATCACGGCCACGGCACAGATAACTTTTCTTCATCTGTCTTGCTCCAAGGTAAGACTAATCAGATTTTTTAAGAGAAGGGAGAAGGAAGGAATTGTTTTACTTATCCTTGTCTCCACTAATAGATGCCAGTGTCTATTATTAAAAGCAGATGGTTATTTTCTCCATATAATGCTGGCTTCATTTTATAGCAATATTACTTTTTCCTGTTCGTTTTGCCTTCAGGTGAGGTGACTACTCTAGGTGACTTCATCCAGTAGGTTCATCCAGTTTTTTGAGCAGTGCTTTTGAAAGTTTTTTTTTCCCCTTGAGATTGAGAGAGGCTCTAAACCCTCCATTTGACTTCCATGCCTAAGGCAAAAACCAGAACTCAATTTCCTTCTCCTAGTCCAGTTCCTTAACCATTAGACCATGCTGGTTTACAAATAATCCTGTTACCATTTCTAAATGTCTTTGTATTCTATTGCTATAAAATATACCATAGAAACACTTAAATAAAAAACTAAAAAGGCAAAGCAGAAGATTGTTTTGAACTGACCCAAATAATATTGAAAAGCCACCAGGATTAACAAAAGCTCCATAACACAGTTCTACTCAGCATGAATGTAGCCAGCTTGAACTGTCTCAAAATGCTTTCTAGTTCTGGGTACTACAACAGAAATTGTGTTGTCTGGTATATCCATCAACCTAATTTTTCTTGATTAGTGAAGAGTACAGAGTGGTTTCCTTTGCATGTATGCATTCAAAATAATTGTCCATTTTTCTTTATGTTCTCTGTGCAGTACCTCGTTTGATAGAGGCAGCAAAAGAGGTTAATTGGAGCTAGGTCCCTATTGCAGAAAGTTCTAGAACACTGGTATTTTAAGAAAGGGTTTGTGCTCCATTTTATTATTGCCAGGACCAGAGAAAAGAGCCAATACTATTCTTGTCTGACTACCATGAAGAGCAAAAGGGAACTCTCTTGCTGTCTGTTACTTCTGAAAAGACTATTGGGTATATTTAATTGCTAATAATTTGATTTGTACTAATGTTTCTGGTTTTTCTTACCACATTTAGCAAAGCAGTTGATTGTATTTTTTGAGCATTTTTGTTTTTGCCTTTAATCATTCTTTTACATTTTCTGAAATAACCTTTTACATTTTCTGAAAAAATAACTCTTTTGCTGTATTTTTGTATTGTTATTATTATTCGATTTTTATCCAGCCTTTACTTTGTAAAAACCAAGACAATATATATAATACTCCCAACCTTCTACTTTCACAATAGCAACCCTGTGAAGTGAGTTGGTCAAAGAGAAAATGACTACCCTAAAGTCACCCAAGTTAGCTAGTTTGATGTAATGCATAAGGAATTCAGTCTGGAACTGGGAGACTGAATTCTAGGCCTGCTTTAGACTTTAACAAAGTGATCATGGACCAGCCCTGGGAGTAAGGCAAGGGCAAACTTCTGAAATTTTGCTGAGAAAACTGTTGGGACTTATCCAGGCAATTGCTAGAAGTAAACTCTGATTTGGAGGCACTCAAAAAATATCACCCATATGGATTTCATTACAAAGGGAAGTCTAGAACTCTCAGTCTTTGGATTTCTAATTTAGCATCTTAAGCAGTATAACAAACTGATTCTTATTAACTTACTTTGTAAAAGGTTGACTGTGATTTGCATATCCATATATGTTCTCTTGTAGAAGTAGCAAAAAACATTCTCAGTTTTAATTTCAATTTATTACAATCAAAGACTGGCCAGATAAAAACAATTCTTTACCTCTCTGTTTCTAGAGATTCTCAGTCATCCAGCTCATGGTTGTCCCAAAGGTGCTTTTTCAGGAGGCAACTGGACTTTCTTTCTTTTTTTCTTTTGAAGACATTTCACTTCTCATCTAAGAAGTTTCTTCAGCTCTGTCGGGATTCCCCACTATCCTATCAGAGCTGAAGAAGTTTCTTGGATGAGAAGCAAAACATCTTCAAAAGAAAAAACAAGAAAGTCCAGTTGCTCCTGAAAAAGCACCTTGGGATCTCTCTGGAGTTCCTTGCTCATTGGAATAAAAATATTCTGTGCGTGAACTGATTCTAGGTGCAGTTGACTTCTCCAGGACTAGACAGATAAAGTCTCTTGGATTTACACAAAGCTTTATTTTAGCTGTGTAGGTCCATACAGATAACTTACTTCATTATCTGAGAAGAGTTTGAGTGTATTAGTTATGTAGAAGTGAACTGCATCATTGGAATACTAAATTCTACCTTGTATTTTCAATCCATGTGCCATGGCTGGTCAAAGCCTTGAAGGAATGACATGTCATTGGATCTGAGCAGTAGTGAATACTTCTCTGAGAAGGGATAGTTCTGCTTGCTTTGAAAAAAAAGGGAGAGGATTTGTCTTTTCCTTAAGTGGTCATCACTGAATCCAATGAAATTTTTCATGTTGAGAGGGTGGTAAGAAGAAGATGAGGAAAATAGCCCTAATGATACTTGTGGATGATGTCTAACAGGCACAGGACATGGGTAGCGCATCCATCTTGGTCTTCTTTGATTTCTTTTTTAGTTCCATCAGTCATAGTATTTTCTGGAGTTTAGGAAATTGGGAGTGAGAGGCACTTTCTTATTGTGATTCTTCTCCTTCCAGAGCTGGCTTCAGTTAGTATCCGGTGGGGGGGAGAAGTCCAGCCCTATCTCAGAGTTGACTCTTTGTCCCCCTCAATTACCTTACATTAATCTACTAACTGAGGTCATTTATCAGCATACAGTTAACTATATTTCTGCAACAGGTTCTTTAAGTGATGCTGTCAAGATGTTTTCCCAGTGTCTAGAAACTGTGAAATATGGATGGGCTTCAACTTAACCCAGCCAGTTCATTTCTGATTCTGGGATCTCTCTGGAGTTCCTTGCTCATTGGAATAAAAATATTCTGTGCGTGAACTGATTCTAGGTGCAGTTGACTTCTAGGTGCAGAGGGACTTGCAGTCCCTCAGCCAGAAATAGCACACAGTTTATCACCTTAAAGCAGACATGTCAAACATGTGGGCTGGATGCGGCCTGTGACAGGCCCAGAGTTGTCCCGTGAGGCTGTCCTGGAGATGGCGAAGGATCAGCCTGTGCCACCTCGGCCCTGGCCCGCCCCGGCCACACCAACCCAGTCGGCTGTGACCAGGCCACACCCCTCCTGGCCCCCCAATGGCAAACGAAATCCTGATACAGCCCGCAATGGGATCGAATTTGACAGCCCTGCCTTAAAGCCATATATAGTACACAAGCTATTTGTGGACCCATCTACCCATATTTATATCCATGAATCACACCAGATACAGCAGGATGGATGCATTCAAGTCCATTCCATGACACTGTCATTTTGATGGGATTGAGGAAGTATGCCTTCTCTGGGGGAGTCCTTGGTGCTCTCTGACTGTGGTTGTTTTCTTGCAGATGTTTCATTACCCAAACTAAATAACTATCATCTCCCTTGTAGCTCTGGGTCCTCATTTTACCGACCTCAGAAGGATGGAAGGATGAGTCAACCTTACTCTAGCGTATCCTTATCATACGCTAAGCTACACTATCTTATCATATCCTTTCCTTTCCTATCCTATCTTAATCGTATCCTAGTCTAACCTGTCCTGTCCTCTCTTAATTCTATCCTATCCTAATCTTATCCTATGATAAGATACACTATGCTACCCTACCTTACCCTTATTTTATTTTAAAGAAACCCAGATTGGTGTAGTAGTTAAGGTTCTAGTCTAGAAACCAGAAGAGTGTAAGTTCAAAAGCCCCACTTTTGGCACAAAAGTCAGCTGGGGACTTTGAGCCAGTCACTCTCTCTTAGCCCAACTCACTTCACCATGTTGTTATTGTCAGGAAAATCAGTGTGGATCAGTGTCCCCTGAGTTTTGAAGAGTCTAACGCTATTAGCCCTTAGATTTGAAGGCCTGACTTCTTCAGCATTGGGGTCAGACTGTTAATGGAGTTTGACATATATGAAGATTCTGTGATTGTGAACCGGTTTTTGAATGGCTCTGAATGCACTGTAATAGTTTTTAATGATATTCTGTGTTTTCATTTTGTAAGCCACCTAGAAATTACAAGTTCAGGATTTGCAAGGTTATTAAATAAATAAGAGAGGCTAGAAGAAATCGCTTTACATTAAGGAATTGGGATGAACTTAAACTCCCAGTCCTTGCAAAGGAGGCTTAATAGAGGAGAGTAAAACATGGCAGTTTTTAAAACAGCAGCCGAATAGGAAACTGATACAGATTTCTTCAATATTGTTAGAATTAGATGCTGGCTTGCTTTGGTCCTGTCAGTTAAGCATTGTCATATAACGGCTCCTAGGAAGTAGGCCATTTCTGCTTCTGCATCTGACTTTTGGAACAGCTCTTGCCTATTTCGGAGCAATTTTTAAAAACTAATTTTATTTCACAGGCCTTGGGATAAGAGGTATCACATGGGCCCTTTTCAGTTGGAGGAAGGTTTGCTGTAGAAAAATGATAATGTTATTCCCTCAGACAAGCGCTGGATTTTCATATAACACGGGGTACCTCAGGGTTTGAGTCTTTTAACCTATATTTAATATCTATATGAAACTGCTGGGTGAGGTCATCCAATAGTAAGGATATGTATGATATCATCATGGCAAGATGTCTTAATTCTGGGCCTTGGTCCCCAGAGTCTGCTGTTTTGTCATCTTTGACTCTGGACAGGGTTGTATGAGTCTAGGCTGAAGTTGCCATACCTAACAATGAAGCCGATTTTTAAACCGATAGACAAAAGCCAGGAATCTTTTTTTAAAAAAAACCCTTTGGGAGATAGTTAAAAAAGAATCAAGTTGTAAAAGAAACAGGAAAAACGTCACTTGAACCAGACAAAAGCCTCAGCACATGGGAAACCTCTCCTCAAATTCAGTCAATAGCTACCAGACTTGTAAATTAACCAGTAAAAGCCACTAGTTTGTCAATCAAAGCAAAGCAAGCAAGGATTTGAGGGATAAAAGAGGTCCTGAAGCCCACTCACTCACTCTTTGAGTTGTCCGGATGCATAAAGAACAGGTTGTGCCTCAGTGTTTCTTTGAAAGTATTTTGAGTTGGGCTGTTTATCAGGGCTGTGAGGGGTTGTGACAGTTGCACTGCCTCAAGTTATGCTGGTGTCCACTCACTATTCCTGCTTGATGAAGAAATGGCAACCGTTACGCAGGTCCTTTGCATAGACTATCTTATGCACCAGTTTCTTCTTTCGTGAACTGGGAGGAGGGGGGCTTGCTCAGTGTCACTCACCCTCTTTATCAGATTATTGCAGTGCTTTATATACAGCTGCCTTCAAAGACTACCTGGAATTTACAATTGGTCCAGAGTGCAGTATTGTGCAGTACAGTATTGGGTGTCCATTGGTTTGCTTATGTTATACCTTTGTTGCGTGACCTACTCTGGCTTTCACTTTTTCTTCTGATTGCAATTCAAGATGCTGTTTATTACTTTAAAGTTCTTCGTGGCATAGTACCTATTTGCAGCAGAATATCTGCGTATCTCACTAGATCAGGTAGGGTGGGCATGTTGCAGGTTCCCTATCTAAAATCTTGCCAACTAGTGGGATCTCAGAAGGTTTGCTTTTTTGTGGCTACCCTTACCTCATAGAACACAGCCTCAATGACAATTCCATGGCCCAACCTTAGAAACCATTAAGCTTTCTACTGAGGTGCTGAGTGCTGGGATTGTATGAGTAGAAGGCATGGAAGGAGAGTAACTGAACTTGCTGTATGGCATCCCAAGGGGGACAATTATGCACAGGGTTTTTTGGGTTGTTTTTTTTACTTATGATTGTTTTATTTATTGATTTATGGATGTTGTAAACTGCTAGGAGTTGCTTAAGATGGGCGTCCATACAAGTAACTCAAGGCGACAAATATAAATACTTCCTCCTCCTCCTATTTTCCTGACAATAACAACATGGTGAAGTGAGTTGGGCTAAGAAAGAGTGACTGGCTCAAAGTCCCCAGCTGACTTTTGTGCCAAAAGTGGGGCTTTTGAACTTACACTCTTCTGGTTTCTAGACTAGAACCTTAACTACTACACCAAACTGGGTTTCTTTAAAATAAAATAAGGGTAGGGTAGGGTAGCATAGTGTATCTTAGCATAGGATAAGATTAGGATAGGATAGAATTAAGAGAGGATAGGACAGGTTAGACTAGGATACGATTAAGATAGGACAGGAAAGGATATGATAAGATTAGATAGTGTAGCTTAGCATATGATAAGAATACGCTAGGGCAGTGATGGCGAACCTATGGCACAGGTGCCACAGGTGGCACGCGGAGCCATATCGGTGGGCACACGAGCTCAGCTCCAACATACATGTGTGCGCTAGCCAGCTGATTTTCGGGCCTTCTGGGCCCACCAGAAGTCAGGAAACACTGTTCCAGCCTCCGGAGGGCCTCGGGGGGGAAGGCCATTTTTGCCCTCCCCAGACTCCTAGAAAGGCTCTGGAGCCTGGGGAGAGCAGAAAACGGGCCTACCGGGCCATCATGTGCCAAAAACGGGGAGGAGCACTGGGGGGGGCGCATAGAATTATGGATGTGGGCACACGTGCGTGTGACCCCACCATGCTGCCCCCGCTTTTGGCACGCAATGGCAAAAAGGTTAGCCATCACTGCGCTAGGGTAAGGTTGACTCATCCTTCCATCCTTCCGAGGTCAGTAAAATGAGGAGCCAGATTTTTGGAGGCAATATGCTGACTCTGTAAACAGAGTCAGCCCTCTCTGACTTAGAGAGGGCTGTAAAGCACTAGGAAGTGGTATATAAGTCTAAGTGCTAGTCAGTGGTGGGTTGCTCCCAGTTCTGTTTGGTTCTTGCGAACCGGTAGTAAAAGCAGCGGGAGGCTCTGCCCGGATGTCATAATGGATGATCTGCGTAGAAGCTTCTGCGCAGAAGCACATGCACGTGTTGTGAACCAGTGGTAAAGGTAAGTAGAACCCACCCCTGGCGCTAGTGCTATAGGATAGGATTAAGATAGGATACAATAGGATAGGATAGTGTTATTGTTTCTTTGAACTCCATGGAGATCCCAGAATCATTTTGGAGTTGGATAGCCTAAAAATCTGAAAAATTAAATGTATAAATATTTTGTCTTTTAAAACACTTTAGTTAGCAGATAGTACCGAGCACATGGCTAGTATATACATTCAGTTATGAATTACTGTAGCTTTTTGCTGGTTTCCCATTTGTCTTTTAGTGATTATCTAACTAATGAATTACACTAAAGATTTTGATGGCTCCCTCTTTCTCCAGTCCCAACTGACGTAAGGGAATGAGTTCTCTATCAGTAGTTCTTTGATAGAATTTATTATGCTAGATGTTTTTGGCACGCCTTGCCCTCCGTGCTGAGATCTGTGGCTCTCAAAACGGGTGGCATAACATCTCAAGCCTTGAATTTATACTGATAAGCAGTGATTAAATGAGAAGAAAAGTACTATGCGGTTTCTCCATTTGTCCCTTCCTTCACCATCTTATCTTGAAGCAAAGTCTGAATTTCCTGGGCGGGGGGGGGGGGGGGGGAACCACATATGCACCATGACATGGACATTATTTTGCATTGAAAGGTGTTGCCAAAATTGACTTGTTTCTTTGCTTAGCTAATTAAATTGTGATCTGGCTTAGGAAACCTTGAATTTAAAATTTTAAGATTTTAATAGATTTTAATTCTATGTATTCTGTCTTTTTTATTCAGGTGAGCTTTAAATAACTTTGTGCAACTGATAATGTATATTCAGTGCAAAACGTTAAGAGATACTTATAAAATAAATAGTCTTCGGAGAGGGGCGGCATATAAATTGAATTAAATTGAAAATTGAAATTAAATAGAAGTGAAAAGAGCCAGACTGTATTGTGTAGTTTTGACATTGTTGAACTCCGACCACAAAAGATATCCAGATACTCATGATGATTTTGTAAAAATTTGTTTCTGTTTTCTTCGTAGATATATGTCTCGGGTTCACGGTATGCATCCCAAGGAGACCACACGTCAGCTTAGTTTAGCGGTGAAGGATGGCCTTGTTGTCGAAACCTTGACAGTGGGATGCAAAGGTTCAAAAGCTGGCATTGAACAAGAAGGATACTGGCTGCCCGGAGATGAGATTGTGAGTATATTTTCTGATAGTGGCTCTATCATCATTTCTGGAATGTTGACTTGGAATTCTTGGTACCAGTGTCAGGGTTCCAAAGGCCTAATGCAAAATATGGCTTCCAGGCCTGACAACTGGCCTACCTGCAGAGTCTCAGAAAAAATAATAAATAAATAAAATAAAATTATTTTTACATTTACATTTTTTACATTTTTTTACATGACATATTTTTTTAAATGTAAAAAGAGGTAGAAAGCTGGTTTCTTAATTACCTCATGTAGCATTCATGTAGCACAGAATAGGTAATTATTACCTGCATAACAGCTTCAGAGGTGAATTAAGTGTATTTTTAAAAATACAGCCTAATGAATATAGATATTTATAAACATACATTTTTAGACATAAATTAATTTCAAGGCATAGCAATTAAGGTATTTATCAAAGAGATGCAGTCCAAAACAGTTTATGAAAAAAATTATTTGGCACTTCAGTTGAGAAAGTTCAGCACCCAGATTTTGTCATATGGGTCCTGTTTCTTGTTTTAGAAGTAAGTGAAAGAGGATTGTTAAATAAATGTAACAATTTATTTAACAATTTATTTAATCCACAACAACCGTGTTTCAGTAGGATACAGGTAGTCTTCGACTTACAACAGTTCACTTAGTGACCATTCAAAGTTACAACGGCACTGTGACCTATGACTGTTTTTCACAGTTACGACCTTTGCACCATCCTCATGATCACATGATCAGAATTCCGATGCTTGACAACTGCTTCATATTTGTGACCGTTGCTGTGTCCCAAGGTCATGTGATCCCCTTTTGCGACCTTCTCACAAGCAAAGTCAATGGAGAAGCCAGATTCACTTAACAACCAGGTTGCTAAATTATCAACTGCAGTGATTCACTTAACCAGTGTGGCAAGAAGGGTCGTAAAATGGGGCAAAACTCACTTAACAAATGTCTCACTTAACAACAGAAATTGTTGGGCTCAATTGTGATCATAAGTCCTGGTGGCGCAGTGGACTAATTCACTGTTATTAAGATCAGCTGCTTGCAATTACTGCAAGTTCAAATCCCACCCAGGCTCAAGGTTGACTCAGCCTTCCATCCTTTCTAAGGTAGGTGAAATGAGGACCCAGATTGTGGGGGCAATAAGCTGACTTTGTATACATATACAAAAGTATGAAGGCTATTGCTTAACGCACTGTCAGCCGCCCTGAGTCTCCGGAGAAGGGCGACATATAAATCAAAGTAAAAAAAAAAAAGTCGAGGATTACCTGTAACTTGAAAGCGTTTAATTTTGAAAACCTTTGAAAGTTATTTTTCTTTGCAAAACGTTTGTGGAATGGTGTCAGGGTATCTTCCTAAGCCCAAATTTAGGAAGCTTTGTTTGTAGGCTTACAAGATAAATAAGATAACTAATTTTACTTTCATATAAATCTGAAAAATTAGCATGGGCTAGGACAGTGATGGCTAACCTTTTTGCCATTGCGTGCCAGGAGTGGGGGGGATGTCGCATGCGCGCATGCCCACACCCATAATTCTATGCGCCTTGTCCCCACATATGTATGCGCGACACCCCCCAAACCCCCCGCTCATGGCACAGTAGGCCCGTTTTTTGCTCTTCCCAGCCTCTAGAGCCTTTCCAGGAGTCTGGGGAGGGCGAAAACGGCCCATTTGCCAACTTCCAGTGGGACCAGAAGTTGCAAATGGGCCATTTTCGGCATTTGGGGGGCCTCCGGGGGAGGGAGCCCTTTTTGCCCTCCCCAGACTCCTAGAAAGGCTCTGGAGGCTAGGGACAGCAAAAACGGGGCTTCCGGTCCCACTGGAAGTTGGCAAATGGGCTGTTTCCGGCTTCTGGAGGGCCTCTGGGGGGGGGAGGATGTTTGCGCCCTCCCCAGACTCTTAGAAAGGCTCTGGAGATTGGGAAGAGAGAAAACCGGGCCTTCCCCACCACCACCCCGAGGTCCTCCGAAGGAAGGAAACAGCCTGTTTCCCTACTTCTGGTGGGCCCAGAAGGCCCATAGGTTTGCCATCACGGGACTAGGATATATTGTTAAATCAATTCTATCAAGGTCTTTCAGCTGTCCTTCAGTTGATTTAGAAAAGCCACAAACACTAGCTGGGGGGCCTCCAAATCCTTCCACAGCAAATCCTCAAGCTGATGACATTGATTATAGATATAATGCTTTAATTGTTAGTTATTCTATCTTGGAAATGCATTGTTACTGTGAATCAGATTAGTTAATATATAGTAGAAAGACATAAACTGTGACTTTACATTTTTGTTTTAATTTTCCCCCCAGTATTGCTATAGTTTCTTTCGGTATAGCAGTACAACTGGTAATTGTTATGAAAACTTATTTTATTGAGGCACTGCCTGATTAGAAAGGATAGCTATTTTAACTTTGTTTTTAATTAAATTTGGTCTTGTAAGCATAAATTTAGGTTGTAAATTTATTTGTAAATCAGTTGCCTTGAAAGATGGATAACTCAAGCATACACAGGAAAAAATACTTTTAAAAATTGTTTCTATTCAGTTTTTAAAGAGAGTTTTTAGCTCTTACAACTTAAATAATATAAATGCTATTTTTAATACATAAAGTAGAAGATTTTAGTAGAGATGTTCTTTGCCCAATTTAAATATCCTTAGATATAATATTGTCCTACATAAAGCTGTTGAGTACATCTACAGACTGTAGATGTAAGAGTAAGAAACTGAAATACTAGGTTTAACAATACTATATATGATAGCAGGTATACTTCATGTAATTAGAGTTGTGGATATTTTCTACCGCATACATAAATTGGATTTTTATGCCAAGTTAGTCAGAATTCTTCACATGGAAAAGCTGATATATAAATCAAGTGAATGTTCATGTGTTAGCTCAGATTTTCATACTGAATGTGCTACAACTGGTGCTCCCAAAAGACAGAATATGTTATATGACTTGGAAATGTAGCTATCCCTTTACTAATGTAAATCTTAACTGAGTTGTCTTCTGTTTTCAACAGTTTCATTATGCATGAAACGATTTAATGAATTAAGATTCTCAGTTTCAGTTTCTGCAGCCAGTTTAATTTTTGCATTGCATAAATTGTAAAATATGGACAACTCTGTTCTTAATTAAAAGACTTGAATATGTGTTTTTTTTTTAAATCTACGAGAATGGGAGATACGTTCTCTTCTCATTTACTTTTAAATATTGCATTTTAAGGTTTCTATTTATTAAAGGTACAGGCCTAATATATCTTGTATCTCTTGGGTTCATATAATTAAGTTGTTTAGAAATGAAAAATGTTACATGTTATGTGTAGCTTCTGTAATGGGTTGATTTGCATATTTTTTTAGTTTAGCAAAGCTTATTTTTGTATGACTGGAACCTCCTCTAAACATTGCCTGATCTCGTCCCTTTACCAAAAAACAACATCAAATTTCAGCTCATTGTAGAAAAGCACTGCAGATTACATCAAGTTTTTTTTAATCATCATTTCCGTCATTATTTGTGAATTTTTATTTGTCCAAACCACCTTGTTGCTGACCTTTAGGTATTATCAGTTGTTCTTGTAATCACAGAGATATATTTTAGGTTCATTAATATTAGATAGCTTTCTAATGCCCATGAACTAAGTTTAAGAAAAGATTAATGATTTACTTACTCTCTAATCATAAATATATTAACTGCAATCCAGTTGCTGGCATGTATAAAAATGGACCCAAGCTAATGGAATTTAAATATAGAAATAAAATGTAAGAGTAGTCTTGCAGAATTTGAAGAAGCCCTAAACTCAAATAAATTTGGTTATAACCAACATTCCCTATCCATGATGGAGATCCACTTGTCCTTATTAAATTTACAAATGTTCCCTGTCATAATTGCAAACTTCACGCAAGGTTGAAAATGTACCTTCAGGTACATGGTTAGAAAGATATGTTCACCCAAAGTTGGGTATGCTTGTTATATTTAGATTTTTTTAATGATTCCAGAATACTAATGATACCAGAATACCTGAATTTTGTAATTGTCAGTCTTCTTTTTAATAAAGAATTAATATATTGTGAAAATAAAATGACCCCCATTTCCTTTAGGGTTGGAATATTTTTTGTAATGGCAGTATAATTTTTTTATTTCTCTGTGTCTTCTAGTAAACTGATTCTGCAAAATTAGAAAATTTTTCTAATTTTTAATTAAAAATTAATTAGAAAATTAATTTTCTAATTTTCATTCTTGTATATATTTTGGAATTGCTTAAAAGTAGTTCCTTAAATAACAATAGTTTTATTTTAAGGGGTGGGGGGAGAGGTAATAATAATAGGGTTTATTTACAAACTGTGGAGACTATTAAGCCCCTGATCATAAGCAAAGCATTTCTTGGATTTTTCTAAGGTTTGACATCCTTGTGGAATATTATGATATATAAGCATGTCTTTCTTCTCAGGGGCTATTAACTGAGAATGCTAATCCGTCTACTAAACTGAAAAACTACAAATATGGAACCATTTTTGCTCCCCCTCCCCTTTGAGTGTGCTTTCCTAATTAAGTTAAGTGCTTGGAAGCTTTCAGTAACTTCCAAACATAGAGGTTTTAGAAAACATTTTGGGGTGGGGGGTGGGTGGGAAACCAGCCCATAAAGTTTATTGGGGATATTTGATTAGATAGGATGCTCTTTTCCTCTTGGTTTTAATTTATGTTCCACACATGGGTTCTAATACATAGACCATATTTTTGTTTTTGCTTTTTTGTTTTCTTTTCTTTATTTTGAAAGGCCTACAGCATGCAGCCTTTCTCTCGGACCACTGCAAAAATGAAGGTGAACAACTTTCGCACTATGTAGTCTTAAATACGTTCTGCTACATCTTTCTTTTTTGTTGCTGTTGTATATCAAGATAGATTAGATGTTGCTTTTTCAGTCTTCCAATAATGGAATTAATAATGCTTATCAGCTGTGTTGTATCTGGTTCTTGAAATCAGCCAGCCTTTTGCAGCATCTTGGTTAAAATACTATTTTTTTCCTCCTTCCTGGAGAGGCGGAAGTGGTCACTCACATGTTTTGCTGCAAGATATAAAGTTGCAATGCTTTTCTTTCTTTCTTTCTTTTCTTTTTTTGTCAGTTACTTTGGGAGGATATGATGACATCTCGTGGAAGACTTTGCAAATACAGAAAAAGATATTTGTACTCTGAGATTTTTTATGTTTATTGTAATTAGAATAGTGGCTGCCAGATGTTAGTTATATAAATGCCTCCTGTCTCATCTGAGAAAATTACGTGGCAGATATCTTGGTACATCTCCGGCTCTCCAAAGATTCCAGTATTTGTCCAAACTTTATACTAGCCTTTAAAAACAAAGATTTATATGGGTTTGTGGTTTTATTTTTTCAAAATTCAAAACAAAATTTGTACTGATTGGGTGGGGGGAAAACCTTTCCATTAACACTAACGTTTATTTTCCTCTTTATGATTTTATTTCCAAATTTGTTTTCTCAGTTACATGTAATTAAAAAAAACAACATCTTAATTACTTACTTTGATTAGAGATTACACTAGAAATATAACTCTGCCCAATTCATAAGCATATGTCACTAACCACAATGACCACAACTAACCACAATGACAGCAAAGTGACCAAGTTTGTATTATAATTTCACAGCACAAGCTTCATCCTTTTATACTTTTTTTTAAAGTTTTTATTTTTTTATTTTTTTATTTTTTTACAAACATATCGATGCATGAACGTGACTCCTGGGTGTCATACATTCTAATACAAATAAAACTAATAGCATTAGTCATAGTGATTACTTCAGTCCAACATATCTATTTCTAATAATAATACATATTTATATAAAGTTGCAATCTGAAGTTGCAAACCCTAACCCTCTACCTTTTTATACTTGAGGTGTGGCTTCAAAGTTGACTTTATAATGAGCAAATAAGTGAATACTTATTTTAAAAAGACTAACTGTCTAGTCTACTCAACCAAATGGATAAAATCAGCTTCAGTACATCAGATAAGCTGTACATCAGTTTGCATCTACCAATCAGAAGTAATTAAATCTGGTTTAGAAGAATTTGGAGTTATTATTTTTTAATAAATCCTGTTTATCAATTACAAGAAAAAAATGATATATTGAAAAATCCCCTCGCAATAAATAAATCATTAAACTTAAAGGGAAAAGTAATAAATGTGGTTGGAGTTACAAATGCTGAGATGCAGCACAGTGAGGAGATATAAACAGGCCAGCTATTAGTTATACTATATTAATGATTTCACAGTGGAGAATTTCAACTTTTTGCTTTTTTATTCATTTAGTTAACTAATCCTCATGTGGAAATCCCACTGAAATTAACTGGAGCAGCAAAAGATCTGGTAGTTCTCTTTCATTTCAATTGGTTTGATATAAAAGATTTGTCATGGAATTATGCCAAAAAAATTATTTCATAATTGCTTCTTTTCGGTGAATGTGATTTTCTTTTCTGGATAATCAAATTTTCATAAAGAAGAAGAAGAAAAGATTACAGTATGAGAAAGTTAATTAAAATTAACATTCTGGTAGTCTTTGGCAAATAATGCAACCAATAATTTAAAACACTCACGTTGTCTTTTTTTCTGAAATGTACTTTGACTAAAAAACTTAAGTTCTATAAATTGAATATATCTTGCAATGGAATAATTGATGACAGAAGTCAGCATGAAAGGGAAGATGAAATATAAAAGACCAGTTTACAAATTATGAGTTCTATGTAACTATTACATCATCAAACTCATTTTCAAACTTAATATTTTTGCATGCCTATATATCAAAATAGACATAGATGTGGAAGTAGGGAGCATTAATACATAACTATCTTTGTAGGAATGGGAACTACATTCTTTCAAAGGGTGAATAAAAAATCAAGTACCAAGTATCATCAACGGATCCCTCCAAATGGTTTAATAGTGGTTTAAAAACAACATATCAATATAAAAATAATTCTTGGAAGAGTTTTATTTTAACATACATGGTAGTTTGCTTATCATGAAAATGTGAGAATCTGGCATTCATAATTATTTAAATATGTCCCACCATACACCTCAAAATTGTTTGGGTTTGTGATCGGTGATGTCCTCTGCATTTAAGGACGCATTTCACAGAACAGTACCAATGAATATGCTTTATTTCACAGAGCAGGTTTTGGGAAGATTCAATTCTTTCAATGTCTTATATGATTTCTATAGTTATCCTTAAGCTTAAAGAATCAAAATGAGTTCAAAACGTTTTGCTATCCAAGGCAGTTCAGAGTTTGAGAAGTTTATATCCATGGCCTTAAGTGCTACATAAAACTGCCGATAGGTTGATATTTAATAATTTTATCTTCCTAAAGAACCATTTTTGTTGTTTTTGTAGTTACATTAGGATGCTTGGCCTACAGTAGAAAAGAGCCACTAGTACAGTGTTTCTCAACCATACTATATGAGGACCCAGATTGTTGGGGGCAATAAGCTGAATGTAAACCGCTTAGAGAGGGTTGAAAAAGTACTGTGAAGCGGTATATAAGTCTAAGTGCTATTGCTATAGTGGCTGGGAAATTCTGGGACTTTGAAGTCCACACATCTTAAAGTAGCCAAGGTTGAGAAACACTACTATAACTCTTAGATTTTGTCCAGTAAATAGAATTTTTTTGATGAGATTTCCTTGAGCATGGTTTCAACTTTAAGATCAAGTAGTGCACAATATTTATACATGACAGTAAAAGCTAGATATATGTGAGCATTAGCAGTTGAAGAGCACCAGAATTAATGATACTTCTTAGAAACATCGATACTAACATATATGCTCATTTAGCTAGATTATACTCATTATGAGGAAAATTTTAAAATCAGTGAGATGGAAAGAGGCAGGTTTTTTTTCCTGCATTGCTATTAGAAATCATATTTTTAGGCTTCATTTACACAGTTGAAAGATTTGAAGGACCACAACCCAAGTCCAATATTTGGATTCATTGAAATCAAATTGCGAAAGGTATGTTTTAAAAAATCATGGGGAAAAAATCAAAATCATGCTTGAACTTGCCTTATTTTAAAGTTGATTTGTGTTTTGTTCTGCTCTGTTTGTATCTTCCTGCAAGTTTGCAAACTTTAACTTGTCAGCGTTCAACTTACATCATTTAATTTGCAGCAGTGTTCTGTTCTTGCAAGAACCTTTGCTTTGGCCTGGTGCAGTTTCCCACAACCTCATGTCTGTATTAAAACTATAATTCGCAGAATATTCAACCATATCGTCACTCTGAAAGGTTGGGAGTTCTGCAGACTGTGAGATCAATACAGCTGTAGGGCCCTGGAGGTTGGAAAAGCTGTTTAATGAGTCAATTCTGATATATTTCTCTGTTCTATTCTAAATTCTCATACAGGTCAGCAAATTTTAATGAAGAAATAAGAACGTATATAAAATTCAATCAGAGCAAAACCAAATGACAAAGTACTTTTGGGTGATCTCAGGGCAGCCTTTAGAGTCCTAGCCTCCGGCTAAAAATCTTTAAAACTGGCCATTATGTATAATTGATATCACAAGTGATGCTGAACATTTTCCTGCTCACCTGACATTTATGTAGAATGGAGTCTTGTGTGAATCCTGAGGAACAGACGGATTTTTCTTTTATATGTGTTCAGCATGCCTTTGCAAATGATCCAGCACTTTGCATGTGCTTGTAGAAATAAACGGAAAAATAGAGGAACCACGGGAGTTCAGAGAGGAGCAAAGAGACAAATAAATAAAATCTGCATTGCTTTGGACTTTGTCACATTTCTCTGAACTCAGCAGCCCTTGCTGCCTTTTTAAAGCTCTTTCTTCTGTCTAGTCAGAGAAGATTCACTGTAGAATCTATTTATAAATGAATGCAGTCAGAAGAAACATCACAGCTGCCGTGGGCATCTATTGTGTGTGGAATAGCAGTGACCGCTCCTGTTTCTCCCACTCAAAAAAAAACAAAAACAAAAAACTCTAGAAAAAGGGGTATTGATTTCCAAAACTACTTCTGATGAACACTTGATGAGGTTCCCTACATTCCTTAGAATTCCACATCTGGAGCGTGATTTTGTCCTTTCAGGGGGAAAAAAAATACTAGACTCTGGAGAAGACCACTAGAATAGCAAATGGTTGAATACAAATAGTCCGTGACTTACAACAGTTCGTTTAGTGACCATTCATAGTTACAACAGCATTGAAAAAACTGACTTATGACCATTTTTCACATGACCATTTCAGCATCCCCGTGGTCATGTGATCAAAATTCAGATGCTTGGCAACTGACTTGTACTTATGACCATTGCAGTGTCATGTGATCCCTTTTGCAACCTTCTGAGAAGCAAAGTCAACAGGGAAACCCGATTCACTTAGCAGCTGTGTTATTAATTTAAGAATTGCACTGATTTGCTTAACAACTGTGGCAAGAAAGGTAAAATGGAGCAAAACTCTCTTAACAAATCTTTCACTGAACAACAGAAATGTTGGGCTCAATTGTAGGTGTAAGTCGAGGACTACCTGTATTGCAATTTATTTGCCTAAAGCTTTAGGCATTTGATTTTGCCTTCATTTAATAATGTAAAGATAATTGGGGCTTCATTGAAATTGAAAATTATTTTATAGGATGTAAGACAAACTATTTTTGGGGGGGAGGATCTGAATGCCTGGGAACATGATATAAGAGTGTAGATTCTGTTAATCAGACACACTCGTAATCCATGATTTAAGCCTCAGCACTTATTAGAAGCTAAAAGCTTTCAGCTACTAGCATGCTTGAAGTTTATAGAGTGGAATTTAAAATAAAACAAAAGGTATAATCCATGAAAGAGGTGCCATATTTTAAAATGCCTAACCATTGCTAGACTTCAAGAAATGTGCTTTTTTTTTCTATACATGGCTGTTTCAGATATTGACAGACTGTTCTATCAAATTATTTTGTATTTTTTGTAGGACTGGGAGACAGAAACTCATGACTGGTATTGTTTTGAATGCCATTTGCCTGGAGAGGTGTTGATATGTGACCTGTGTTTTCGTGTGTATCATTCCAAGTGTTTATCTGATGAGTTCAGGCTTAGAGACAGCAGTAGTCACTGGCAATGCCCAATTTGCAGGGTGAGTACCTCTTAGCTTTCATGTGCTGAATAGAGGCTTGGTCTTTGTTATTTATAGTTTTAAGAAGTTTCTGGTGAGGAGAAATATCCAGCTTTGCCTACTGCAAGGACAATCTCCATGTTCAATGCAGATGCAGACATCTGGGTATGTCTGGGCAAAATTAGTAAAATAAAAGCATGCCACCCATAATCCTTGCCTTGGGGCAATCATTAAATCTTTTGCTGGATTGGACTTGGGGAAATCCTCTTGTCCATAACTTTGAGTTTTAGAATTCTCCATATGAATCTTTAACAGACTTTGGCCCTAACTTAAGAAAATAGTATAGGAGCTTAATTCCCATACATTTCATTAGCAGGACTACTTTGCTCTCCCGCTCCCACCCAAAACAAGTCCAATGTCTTTCGTTGGGGGTGTTACTTGGAACCCTGACATCCAAGATATATTTTCTTGATGGACACAGGCCTTCCCTCTTCCAAATCCATTCCTTCTTAACATCTATAGAACTTGGAACTATACTGATGCCTTAACCTTTGGCTTTTTCCACTTGCCTGGATGTTAAATTCTTTCTGCATTTGCCCAACCATATCCAGATGTGTGCAATATTTTTCTTGATTCTTCTCTAATACCAACAACTGGATTGTTATTTAAACTAATGTAAGCTTTATATGCCTAATTTCTGTCAGGACTCCAGAACTTTTGCAGTATGATTTAAGAAAAATACAGTACACATATAAACAAACTGACTTAGTTATAAACTTGATTAACTAATTTATTCTTTAATGACTTTTTTTCCCCACCCTTTAAATCAAAGTTTTCTGAGGATGACTTACAGAACTTTTAAATAATGCAACCTAAAATTTATTTCTCTTTCACTTTATATTTTAAGTTACAGATGTTTGTGAATGTTGTGGGATGAAATTCATGAAAAGCAATTTTATTCAAATGTTGCGCATTAAACTGTCACATTTCGCTAGCGTGTCTGTGAAATCTGGTGCTTTTCATTCAGAATCACCTTTTTTGTGCTCCCTTTTTAAAAAATGCCTTTAAAAATCCAATACCCTGTTTTCCCCAAAATAAGACATCCCCTGATAATAAGCCCAATCGGGCTTTTAAGCGCATGGTAATAAGGCCAAGCATTTATTTCAGAGTTCAAAAAAAATATAAGACAGCGTCTTATTTTGGAGGAAACACAGTAATATCTGGATTTCTTTTTTCAAGAGTGATATAGGGATAGCAGAGGAGAAAAAGATGATAATTTTGATAGATCTTTTTCTCTTCTAGTTTTCCTGTTTAACTTTCTCACTTAGAAATGCATAGTATATGCTATGCTGAAGAATGTGTTGAAAAACATGTGTGAATGAACGGTTGCTGTAACTTAACAGGTAGAAAACATCATCTTTGCTTATAAGAAAGATTATTAATAAAAATAACGGAGGGGTGTAAAAGTCATATAATAGGAATAAGAATGAGTGGTGAATCCTTCGTGGTGGTGGGGGTGAGTTGTTGCTCCTACTGAACCCTTTCTGAGCAGTAAAAGGCTTCTTAATTACCCTTGGTTTTCCTTTCCTTTTTTTAAGCCAAACATTTTTCCTTCTTCACTATGAGCTTCGTTGTTTTCTTGCAGATGTTTCATTACCAAACATGGAAACATCATCAGCGCTAGCAAACATCCAAGCTCAGAGAGCACCAAGGGCCCCACAGTTCAATCTTGAGCTACAAATATTCTCTTCTATTGGTTTTTCCTTCCTCCCTTGACTTCCTTACAAGTAGGCCTTGTTCCCAAATAAGTTATCACTCATAAAAGAGCCTCCATTTTGCTCAGAAGCCACCATCTATACACATCTGCCAGACTTAATTGGACTTCTGTCTCCTTACCCAGCTTTCTACATGCTTCCACCATGGTCTGATTATCATGAACACCCCATATTTGTTTCTTTCATTTAAGCAAATGGGCAGCAAATAACTTTTCTTAGCTATCTCAATTGTAGTCCTACTTTGGTTGGGCAAGACAAGTGCTGGGAATCAGATTTATTTTTTTCTTCCGATTGTGCATCAGTTGCTGTCAAAATTAAAACAACAGGGGGATGTGATTGAATAACAGCTCGCGATTCAATCTTTGGAATTTGTGTAACAAAGCTAGATAGGATTTTTCATGTGCAAGTTGATTTTCAATATATCCATAGGCAATTTTGACAGACTTTAGGACCAAATCTGCTCCTTCAGATTTGGTTGACATCAAATTACAAATTTATACCTTTTAAAAAGTGTGTATGAAAGGTCAAGACTCATGACAGTTGGCCAAAAACTCCACACATACTGTTCTATTAGTCCAATATATCCCATTGTTGACCATTTCCAGGTGTGTGGACTTGAAATAGTACACTGAGCCTTGGATAGTACAGTGGTCTAAAGCCCTGTTATTAACATCAGCTGCCTGCAATTATTGCAGGTTCGAATCTCACCAAGGCTCAAGGTTGACTCAGCCTTCCATCCTTTCTAAGGTAGGTAAATTGAGGACCCAGTTTGTGGGGGCAATAAGCTGACTTTGTATAAATATACAAAAGTATGAAGGCTATTGCTTAGCGCATTGTAAGCCGCCCTGAGTCTTCGGAGAAGGGCGGCACATAAATCAAATTAAAAAAAAAAAAAATCCCAGAATTCCACTTTCATTCACACAGGTAGTGAATGTAAGTTCTGGGAGATGAAATCCATGAACCTGGAAATCATCAAGGTTGGGAAACACTGTATTAGTCATTAAGAACCCTGATCTATGTTGGCCAGATGCATCTCTGGTGTGCCTTTCAGCCTATGCCCAGCAGCGAAGCAATGCATATAATCTATAAGGCCTTTAGTTAATAGTGACAAATACCCAGTCTCTACTCAGCAAAGGAACAGCTAGTGCAGTCAGATCATCATCATTTTGGGGGGCGCAGGAGGGGGTCTCTGAAATTGGTTTCTGGAACTCTCTTGTTCAGTCGGCAGTACTTAAATATCAATGCAAGATTTCACTATCATTGATTCACAAGTGCATTTATTTTGAGAAACAAGTCTGGCTTTAAAAAGGACTTCCTAATGATCTTGCTCCCCTCCGTAAGAGGCAGGGGCAGTTCACAATAGCTAAAAATCCAAAGGCACTTTCTGTGTTTTCCTGTTGTCATTCCATACAAACATTTCCTTCCTGAGATGCTTCTGTTAGGAGAATTGAATAGAAGATTAATGAAGCAGGGGTCATTCTTCAGCCATTAAACAGGAAAATCCCCTGGGCATTGTGAATTAAATTGTAAATAATGTCAAGTGCCTGCACTTTCTTGTTCACATGTGTACATTTATTCACACAAAGAGACTTTGTTACAAGAAATGGAATTTAGCTTCAATAGACATGTTGTTAACCAAAATTGCTGGATCCATACAAAGCACCTTTGTGGTTTTAACTCTTCCCTACACTTCTACCACAACAAGATGTTCTGGAAAGTAGGAGGAAATTGCACAGGTCGTTAAGCAAGAACCTCATGTGATCCCGACTTCCAGAGGCATTTGGGAAGACTTCAATGGACTTTGCTTGTAGGAAGCTAGCAGGGAAGGTCACAAATCACAATCACTTGAATTGTGATTACATGACCACAGGGATGGTGTGCTGGCCAAAACTCTAATGGCTCGTTGCAACTACCACTTGTTCAGTGGTGTTAGTGTTGCAAATCTGAATTAAGTCTGACAATAGTGCAGATTTAATAGCTGGAAGCATTGAAGTCAATCATTGAATCTTTTATTATGGCCTTTAAGCCATAAACACAGTATTTGTCAAATATGTAAGGTAGATAGGAACAGATACATCTAAATATATAGATATGAATAAAAAGGGGTCATACAATACAATAATATCATAAAAACAGCAGCAGCAATAACAGTAATAATCCAAATATCAGTGACAGTCACCAAGATTGGCACTAATGGTCAGTCACTAGAACAAATAAAGGCTCAGAATTGGGCAACCTGTATAGATACATCAAATAATTAGATAGAAGAAGGAACAAATAAACATTATACTCTCTGCCAGGTTTTGGTTTTTTTTTGGTTTCATATAAATGCCATCTGAGATTCCCAGCAAAGAGAGCAACTGAAAAGCATTTGGCCCACGGATTCCATGGAATTATACCAACATGGGCACATGCTTTTCTGTTGAGGGATGGTTTTGTAGCATTCCTGAAACAGTGTGTACTCTGAAATTAACTAGGCTGCCCTATGAAAATGGTTTTCTTCAATGAAATGAAGAGTATTTCTTTCTTCTGCAAAAACTGAATCCATGGGGCTGGGGGAAACGAGAGAGCTTATCTTTTTATTTCATTTTAAAACATCCACATAAAATAGGTGTACCATATCTGGTTATGCACTTTCTCACAAATCCTTCTCAAGTATAAGACCAGGTCCATATGTTATATGTAGAATATATTGATGCCAGCAGAATATTGATGCCAATATCCTCTGATGAGAGGGATGCGGTGGCTCAATGGCTAAGACACTGAACATGTCGATCAGAAGGTCGGCAGTTCAAATCCCTTCACATAATGGAGTGAGCTCCCATTACTTGTCCCAGCTTCTGCCAACCTAGCAATTCAAAAGCGCGTAAAAAATGCAAGTAGAAAAATAGGGACCACCTTTGATGGGAAGGTAACAACACTCCATGCACCTTCAACGTTTAGTCATGGCGACCACATGACCACAGAGATGTCTTCGGACAGCACTGGCTCTTTGGGTTAGAAACAGAGATGAGCACTGCCCCTAGAGCTGGAAATGACTAGCACGCATGTGCGGGGGAACCTTTACCTTTACCTTATCCTCTGATGCTCGCTGTGGTTTTTGAAAATGGATCTTATCAGCGTTGTATGAAAGCTGCTCAAACGTTAACCTTCCCCTACATCAGGGGTGTCAAACTCACAGCCTGCAGGCCGGATGTGTCACGAACTGGCCATGCCCACCAGTGATGGGTTGCTCCTGGTTCTGTCCGGTTTTTGTGAACCGGTAGTAAAGCGGCGGGAGGCTCTGCCTACCTGCCTGGATGTCATAATGGATGATCTGCGCATGCACATGCTCCTGTTGCAAACCAGTAGTAAAGGTAAGTAGAACCCACCCCTGACACCCACCCCCAGTTTGGTGAAGTGGGAAAAGTTGCAATACGTCATGTGACAACAACATGTTGTGAGTTTGACACCCCTGCTCTACATCATGTGGTACATAGGGCGTAGAAGAAAATGCTTCACTGTGTTTCTCAACCATGACAACTTTTAAGTTGTATGAATTTAAACTCCCAGAATCCCCCAGCAAAAACTCCACATGTATTAAAACTGCCACTGTTGAGAAATACTGGACTATGATTAGATGTCCAGGGCAAATTTTCCCTATTGCTTGTTTTTTGTTCCTTTTATTTTATGATAATTGGTAGGAAATTTGGGATATTCTGCCTGCATTTTACAAATGGTTTTGTACTGAGGGGCCATTTTGTTTCTGCCCATTAAGACCTGCAAGAGAAATATGACAATGATGTGGCAGCATTAGTAAAACAAGTGAAACACTTTTAAGTGTATGCTTTGTTGTTTTTGGCGATGGAGATAAATGCTGAAAATAGGTGTTGCAAGACTCCTCAAATTTGAATATACTTGTAACCATTTAAAAAAAATATATTGCCACTAGAATTTGCTATTTTGGTGTATCATATTTCAGAGTCATGATTTGTAACATGCTCTGGATTTTCAGAAATAAGTTTGGCAATATGTGCATGCCTCTTGAATCCCAGGGTATCCATCCCTGCTTTACAGACAGAGTACTTAAATTTGCTGTGATGCATAGGTATGCCACTGTTAGAAACAGTCCAGCAAGCTTCCTCCCTTCTTGAGTGTGTATTAGGTCTCTAATCCTTCAGTCATTTCCACATTGTAGTCTTTCAATTTCCCAGACTCATACTTACAAAGGCTTAATCTACAGAGATGAGGGGATTCCTTGTTAGATATAAGTTGAACTATAGAATTTCCTCTGAGTTTTAGCTAGAGAAATGGCCTTTTTAAAAAACAGCCAGGACTACTGAATGGTTGGTTCTTTGTACTCATTTTCTCACAATGAAACCTCTAAGTGCTGGGTGCTATCCAAAAAGATAAAGAACCTTAATGGGCTTATACAAAAGGCAATCAGGCTATTCAGCATTATCATCAGTAAAAAAATCAAATGCCTAAAAGAAATAACTGAAGCCAATCTCCATAACAAGGATACAGCTTAAGTCAGCTTTCAACTAAGATTCTCAATTCCCAAAGAGAAAAAACTCCGTCTGGGGTAGCCTCTGAAATGTTACTCAATTTACTAATTAGAGGAGCATAAACATGTCCAAAATGCTGTAATTGGAAGAGAACACTGTATTAGGCTATGGTGGTAAAAAAATAGGGAAATGGTTAGTGCCTTTTCTGACAATTAATAACATTTGTTGGTTGAGAAATATGCAACTCCACTCCTTAATTTACTAAGTCATTCTACTGAACTAACAATCTAGGTGTGTTAATTAGATTAGCAGCCGGACTGAGGATCATCTTGAAGGATTTCTCCTATCACAAAATACTGTATTCCTTGGCAAAAAGTGTAGGGTTAATTTCAGGGATGCTTTGCATTGAATTGGCACTGCATTGGTGAAACCACACTTGGAATACTGGGTCCAATTCTGGTGAACACCGCAATACCAAAAAACCCCCAAAAACCTGAGGTCCTAGAAAGACTGCAGAGAAGAACAACAAAGATTTTTTTAAAAAAAATAACTTTATTGTCATTGTACATGTATACACAGTATACCCATGCAACGAAATTCACTTAACATCCAGAGACCAAGTCCAACACACATAACAATCCCCAAACACACTCCCACCCACCACAATTCTCCACGCCTAAACCACCCAAACATCCACACAACAGACCAAGTAGTGATAACCAACAGCTCACTGATGGTGGCCCTTTAGTTCATTGCTGAGTGCAATTATAGCTCTGGGATAAAAACTATTCAGAAAATGTGATGATGATAAGATGATAAGACATCTAAAAGCTAACTCCTACGATGAACAGTTAAGGAAATTGGGTAGGTATATGTGGCTTAAGAATTAGGGGTGACAGGATAGCAGTCTTCCAGTACTTGAGGGGAGAAAAGAGGGTTGATCTATTCTCCAAAGCACCTGAGAGCAGGAAAAGAAGTTACAGGTAAAAGACCAATTTAGGAGAAAAATCCTAACAGAACAGTTATCAGTGGAACAGCTTACTTCCTGAAGTTATAGCTGCTCTTATCAATCCTTCAAGAAGGATTGGACAACTTTTTGTCCAAGATGATGGGGGGGGGGGGGTTTTCCTGTTTGAACAGGTGGTTGGACTAGAAGATTTCCAAAGTTCCTTCCAACCCTGTTATTGTATGTTCTATGAATTCAATTAAAATATGACCAGGATAGACACCATCTGCTATTCTTGGCTGAAAATCAGAATCATAATTGGAACAGTAGTAGGACTTTATAGCTCTGGCAGGACGAGAGCTACTGAATGTTGTCCTTTGGAAGATTGCTGGGACTATTAAACCAGGGACAGATTGTGTTGCTTGGTGTTTGTGTTTCTCCTTCCAGGATATTTAAGGTATAATATCAGATCATCAAAGCCCATGAGTAATTTTTATTCAAGGGCAGCCAAAGTTGAAGAATTCATTCAACATTCAATTATTTAAATTGTGTTCAGAAAAGGGCTGCATTTTCAGGTTTAAAAAATATACATACAGCATAAGCATGCTTGCAGAACAATATCAGAATTGTTTCAGTATGTCATAAGCTTTATAAAGTGTTTTTTTTTATACCCATCCATCCCCAAACATATTAGTAGGCCAAAAAAAAAAGAAAAGAAAGAAAAAGGCATTTTCCTATTCATAGAGTCTTAATTCCAGACTTGAGTGTTTCCTTCGTCATCATTCCTCTTGTATATTTGTGAGTGGCTTTGGATTGTTATTGCTGTGGGGACTATGTGCTGAATTTCTCACGATCCATGAACATCATCCCATAATATTAAAAACAAAAACAGGCAGAATCATTAGGAAGAATTACAGCGGAGTACAGCAGCAAAATAAGGAGGATAAATGCTAGCGGATATTTTTTCTTAACTATGCTTGACTCTTGCTTGATAAGAGGCAAAGATTAAAATCAAAAGAAATTAATTCCTACAATTGCTTGCATATATATTTTTGTAAACCTATTTATCAAAGTGCCACTGACATTTTCAATTTTAAGAAGTGCATTTAAATTTCTGCCATATTATGGTAGAACTTTTAATGATAACAGCTTTATTGTCAGTAAAGTTGGAGCTCACAATTCTTATGGTTCCATATTTTGAGGTTTGCAGTCTCAGGAAAAAATGGTGATAATGATGTTGTTCTTCCAAATGAAAGTATTTAAATGCAATAGCTAAAACTTTTTGCTTACTAGGAAAACAGGAAAATTTTATGAAGTTCCAAATGTATTACGCAGTCCAGTGAAGATTGAAATTGAAATAATCTTGCAATATTGCTTGTTTTTATTGATCTATTGCATTTATAAGTATTATCTTTTCAGGAAAATAGTAATAATAATAATAATAATAATAGTAGTAGTAGTAGTAGTAATGCTACTTATTCTTTTTTCTGTGGTTAATTTTTGGTACCTTCCTGCAGAAGGAAAATGTACACTTTTTTTTTCTTTTTTTTTCTTTTTTTTTTGTCCTGGGGCAATATTTTTCCCCTGAAGCAGATTTCATTAGATAAAGGAACAAAAGTGTAAAACCACAAATACTTTTCTTACTCATAGCTTTAAATTCATCTACATATAGCTATTAAAAATGTGAGGTTCAAATTTAGGAGATTAGCTTCCAAAAAACGTTTGGAATGTATATTGAACAATTTCCTGTTTACTATTGTGGATTAATTAATTCAATCACTGTAATATACTATTCCTAATCTAATCCTATTTTGGAACAATATATTTTTCCATTGTTAACGCTGGTTTTAAGAAGACTAGTTACTAATTTTCCAGGCAATTTGCACGCAGAGAATCCCACTTTAACAGTGATTAGAAAAGATAGATTAAAAATGTACAGGATAGTTTTTAGGTTTCAGAGACCCCTTCTGTTGTGATATTTTTTTTATTCCTATAGTTTGATCTTATAGAATGTTGCTTTCCATGTCCTAAGTGCAAGGATAATCACAAAGTTTTAAGCTTTTGAAGAGAAGCCTGAGCCATTTAGATTTCAGAATCTGTATTAGATTCTGTGAAGTATTGTGACTTGCTGACTCTTATTAAATAAGTCATTTTGACTGGTCTGGCACAGAAAGAAAAGCTGTACATGCAGCTTTATCCATTCTCTCCATGGCTGTGTAATCTTCGAGCCATTCTTAATTGGGTTTTTCTTGGCCAGACAAGGGATTTTCCCTCTTTGCTTGGAGTGGGGCATTAAGGTTATGGTACCTAGGTAGCCAAGCCAGCTTTAGACATCTCTGTATATACATATAAACATATACCCATCTGCATAAGTACAATTTGTAGATTTGATTTTTTTAAATATTAGGATATCGGTGAACTAGTATCAGGTAGAGCCTTAAACACTTCTGTTCTCCAGTAAAAGAAACTCTATACAGAATAATTTCTTTTTTCTGCCACATGTTTCATTTATGGGACTAATGTTCCTTCTTTGAAAACCATAACTGATTAGCTACTTGGTGATGAGATGACTTTCCCTTACACAACAACACTCCCAATTTTATATATAATAGATATATATATATACATAATAGAATGGGGATATAATAGAATGATTAAATTGGATTTGGATTCAAATCCCCACTTAGACCTTGGGTATCCACCCACATTGCTCAATCCAACTGGTCTAAATAGATAATAGAATTCTTTATTGGCCAAGTGTGATTGAACCCACAAGGAATTTGTCTTTGGTGCATATGCTCTCAGTGTAGATAAAATGACAAGATACATTCGTCAAGAATCATAAGGTACAACACTTAATGATAGTCATAGGGAACAAATAAGCCATCAAATCATATTAGGAAACAGTCAATATAAATCTTAAATATAAAACATTTATATATGTAATCTTGAGCTCCTGGAGAAATAAGGAATGTAAAATTCGCTGTTCTTTAACAAGAAACATTCCTTTTCACTTAATGTTCATGTCTCACTTATTGGCTGCTTTCCTGCTAACTCCTTCCACAGATTACCCCTTATCCCCTCCCTGGACACAGAGATATACAATATTGTTCCAAAACTGCCAACCAGATGCCACACTGCTTGTCCAGATCAATGCAGAAGGGCCAAAAAGTATTGGAATGTCACCCAAGAATGTTCAGTTTGAGCTAATTTGGCTGTGGAGTACACAAGTGTGAATTAGAAAACAATAGTGTTTAGTGTTCTCAATTGCAGATTAATTTACCCATTCCATGCATCTTTGCCCAGGTGGGAATTCTGTAGATGTGTCAATTTAGTGAACTTTCCACCTGGAAACTTCTGGGCTTCGTTGATGCTTCAGGAAGAGTCATCTCCACCAATCTCACTCCAGCCAGAATATTCTCTGAGCAGCAGTTCCATGTCATTGTGCTTTGACTGTTCATCCTTCACTGGCTGCAAGAATAAGCTTCTCGCTTGGGCTGTGTTTTAACATCATTGCACTGTAAAATCTGTCATGTTTCCCAAAAGTCGGAGTTCTAAAATAAACCTGTTGATTCCTTCCCCTTCTTCTCTCAGAGCATCAAGAAGAAGAACACCAGTAAGCAAGAGATGAGCACCTATTTGCGCTTCATTGTCTCCCGGATGAAGGAACGGGTGAGTGTTGTACCATAGAGTTGAGTGTAGGATTCTAAGCAGATGGCTTTTTGTGTGTGCTTTGTTTTGCAACTTCAAATAGTTATAGGTAGTCCTCAACTTAACAATTGATTGCTTAAGACCATTTGACGTTATAACAGACCTACCTTCAGGCTGTTTATGAACTGGATTAGTTATCCAAATTAGAAGTTCTGACTGGCAAGTTTTCCCCCTAGTCAGATGACTGAACTTTGGGCACGTAGCAATATGGCCATATATTTATGGCCATTTGCAGTTTCCTGGGGTTATACAACTGTGTTTTAACAACAGTTTTGATGAAAACTGGCATTTCTAGTTTTTAGCAAAACCATATCATAGTGAACAATGGGTTCGCTTAATGACTTCCGTAGCCGCTTTATGACTACCATATTCACTTAATGACTGCTGCAAAAGTTGCAACTTGGGGTAGGTCATGTGACATCTGTTTTACAACCATTACAACTTATAACCAACTTATTACAGCCCCATTATGGTTGTTTGTTGAGGACTATGTATAAATTGGCTCTGGAAATGGAACAGGAATCATTTTCTACCTTCCCATTTCCCCTTTCAGTATCTTTGTTTTATCCTCCTGTCTAGAGGTGGGATTCACTTACCTTCTCTACCGTTTCGCAAATGTGAGCACCCACAAATTCTCTCACACACACATACAGACATTTGATCGCTTGAAAGGGACAGCTGGGCTTTCCTTCTATCGTAAGCAGGCGCTTCCCACAATCTTCCACAATTGCCTCTCCTTTTCTCAAGCAGCAGCAGGGTAGAGGTGGGGGAAGGGAGAGCTGATTCCGATGGGCCTCATGGCTTTCTGCCTCCTCATAGCAGCAGCCTAAGCAACACCAGAGCTCTAGACCTGGCGGAGCGCAAATCATGCTCACCGCCTGCTCCATAGCCACAAGGTGCGCTGCGGAACAGAGGGGCCCTCTGCTGCAAGGTTGCCTGGCACCATGGCCAGGGCTTGGGGCTAACAAGAGTGTGCTGGAAATATCTCCAGGCACCCAGAGAGACAGAACTCCCGGCCAACGCTGATCCACAGATCAGGAGAGACAGAACTCCTGCACCTCAAAAAAAATAAGACCTCCCAAAAATAAGCTGAAGTGCTTATTTTCAAGCCTAAAGGAAATTAAGACCCGGTCTTATTTTCAGGGAAACACCGTAATGCCTGGGGTTCATTTTCCATTTAATTTTCTATTATTTCAGTTTTTGTCCAGACACAAAATTTATGATGATGGAATAAATAGAGTAACTGCATAGCTTCATGGTTTTGAAATTTAGAGGTTTAAAAGAATATTTGAAAAGGACAACTAAACTCTTAATTCTTACCAATACAGTTAAATCTCAATTTGCCAAATTCTGTTTTGATGTATTATTAATCTTCCATGTAATGTTTTATCCACTTGTCTCTCCATATGCATTATTTAAAAAGTCAGTATTTTCAGCCATCAGAAATCTTTATTGGAAATATTGACAAGAAAAAAATAACTTTTTAAGAATTGCTGATTCAATATGTCAAACTTTACAAGATGATTGATTGTTTGAAAACTTAAAATAGACTTTTGGGAGGAAATAGATACTATCCTATTAAAATCTATTAAAATAGAATTATAATATTAATGCATATAAAAACATTTCGGGTTTTTGTTTCTTGATTATGCCTTTCAAATCCCTACAGGTCAATCTTTTTGGAGTAGAACTGTTTAAAAACTTTTAATTTGTAAGCTGACATGTAATTCAAATGCTTACGAACTTTTTAAAGGGTATGTTACTCTTCTTTCTTGTCAGAATGGGAGATTTCTAAACCAGTATTTTCTGTCAATTTTTAGGCTATTGATCTAAACAAAAAAGGCAAAGACAACAAGCATCCAATGTACCGTCGGCTAGTACACACAGCAGTTGATGTTCCAACCATACAAGAGGTATGTTCCTATATAGTTCTTGAGTTACATGCAACAGAAGAATATTGGCAGTTTTCAAATTAATCTCATTTTTGGACGCCCAATATCCACACCTGAAAATCTCATTTTATTCAGTTTCTATCTAGAAGCAGTTTGTAAGAGTTACTTAGGAGAAGGTTTAACTTGAAAGGACTACTGAGTCTTCTTTTTATGGAAATGCTTTAGGATGAAAGACGAGACCAGAAGCAAACTAAAGCTACTCATTGCACAATTTCACAACTTTAAGCTCCCATAAATTACTCTGTAGAAACTGTAATATAAACATACTTTTACATGTGTGCTTATTCTGATTGCTGGACAACGCTGATGAATGTTATAAATAATTCTGTTTCAATCTATATAGAAAGTAAATGAAGGAAAATACAGAAGTTATGAGGAATTTAAAGCAGATGCTCAACTTCTTCTACACAACACCGTGATTTTTTATGGAGGTAGGTAGGGACTAATTGGATTTAAAAATAAGATCTTCAAGGAAAGGACATCCTCAGGGTAGAATTGATTATAAAGAATGAGTAAGTGAGAACTTTACATTGTGCTCACTTTTACTTCTCCCTCAAAGCTGAATTAGACAAAGTCATGAAGTTTAAGTCAAAATGATTACTTCCTGTATTACTTCCACTATTAGAAAGCATATACTTGAATGGAGAATGCACTTGTCATCGGCTTCCCAAAATGCATCACAAGGAATGTTGTAGGAACAATTTGTGGAATGCACATAGTTCTTCCTTACCAACTGTCTTGTTAATGACCATTCAAAGTTAGGATGGCACATGGCAACCAATCATTGCCTTTGTAACCATTGCAGTGTCCTGTGGTCATGTGCTCACCATGTGTGTGTTTCACGAGTGGCGTGCGACAGGTAGAGTTAATAGAAAAGGCAAAACTAAAAGTTTCAAAAGTTGGAGTCATGTGATGTTTCACTTAATGACCAAAGAGGAAGTGAGATCATAAATTCATTGTGGTCACATGTTTCATTTAGTAATTTGCATCACTTAGTAATATAGTTGCTGTCCCAATTGTGGTTGCTAAGCAAGGACTATGTATGGGTCTTTTATTTAAGCCAGCACATCTTTTCTTATGTTTTTCTTTTTTATTAATCTTATTGAGAAATATTTCATTTTCTTTACACCATGAAATATCCAAGCAGATCTTTAAAATATTTTCCAAAAAGAAGAAGGTTTGGCATGTACAATCTTTGGCTATTTAGTTCATTAGAGATTGAAATCAGGCTGAAGGGACTTAATAAACTTAGGTATTACAAGCTGATGGGCCAGTTCCTCCAGAATTCAATTGCCAATTGTTTTTCATCATATCATTTACAAAGTCTTAGATGTTTGTGGGTGTGTTCTTTTTACAGTGGACAGTGAACAAGCTGATATAGCCAGAATGCTTTACAAAGATACCTGCCATGAGGTAAGTAATATTTAGTCATGTTGGTGACTTCTGGACAATTGTTTTATCAGTTTCCATATACCCGCGGTTTCATTTGTTTTGAAAATTGTTCTGGAAATCAGAAACAAACTTAAAAAACACACACTGCATTTTGATAGGTTAAAGTTCAGAAACTAATTCCCCATGTAATTCCAAATCCTTATCATGAGTCAAAAGAGCTAATTTTTAAAAGCTAAATAATATTTTTTATCTCATCTGTGAACAATAACATAAATAAAAATAAGTAAAGAAAATTAGGAAGATTTTACATGACTGCTATATTGGTACCTCTTTTAGAACAGCTTTTCTTTCAAAAACAAATTCACATTTCGATTTCAATGAAAAGCTAAAACGCCTAAACAATGATGGATTATTTTCCAGATATTTCCAGATAATTCTCCAGATAAAAGATAAAAGGTGCCAGAATAATTTGAATGCACCAATATATTTATATGTGGCTATATGTTTTACCTGTATTGAATAGTTTTGTTTCATCCTTAGAATAAATAATGGTCCTCAACAACTTTTTGTTCAGTTTATACTACTAATATGTTTCTGAAATTATTAAGAGGCCAGTTAAAAATCTTACCTATGCATCTTACCTTCAAAGAATAGTGGATACACTATATATGATTGACAGCACAGAATTTATTATTCAGTTTTTGGAAAATAGAATTACTTTTGACTTGGATCCTAAATTATGGATAAATACCCAGTTTCCTTTGATATACTAGAACTACGTTGGCAAAATCAAAAGGCCAATGGTTACTATTTTGGTTCATCAAAGTTTAATGATTTGCTTTAAAACTTGACTAAATGTTTTTTATATATAATACGATATCGAAAGGTGTGTTTTTACTTACTTTTTTCTTCTCTTTTCTCTTTTTTTATGAAAGAAATAAACTTTCAAAGAAAGAGAATGAGAAAAAAACCTAACTTACAATTTTAGTTCTGCATTCCTGCATTTTAGAACATATGATGACAAGTGTTTTTCTCCTTTTTTCTCTCAGTTGGATGAACTTCAGCTTTGCAAGAACTGTTTCTATCTATCAAATGCTCGTCCTGACAATTGGTTCTGCTATCCTTGTGTAAGCTTACCTTTTCTCACTACTGAAATATGGAATCTGTTGCCCCAAGAAATGGTGATAGAAATTAATCCCAGCTGTCTTAAAGAATGGGATTCATTGAGGACACACACACACACACAACACTATCAGACAAAATTGTAAAAAAGTTAATTCTGTAGCCACCACTAGGTGGAACCATCTTCATACAAGTACAAAGATAAGACCAGTTGTCCCAGTCAGAGATCACATTTTTATATTTCCTTGACTACAGTGGTCAATTCCTGTCTCCCTGACATTGGGGAAAGGATTGATGCTACAATAAAGCCTTGCTAGTATTTTCCTGGCTTAAGGGCTCACAGAGTAAAAGCATTCCTTGGAGAAAGCGGATGAATACTCTGTATTCTCAAAATAGCAATCTATAATTCATTTGATGTGCTTGAACACTGCCAAGACCACCTGTAGTGAGCAAACCAGCTTATCAGTTTTTGTATGTTGTGCAGAGAAAGCCAGAATCTTCCATTTCAGAAGTCATAATTTCCAAATTGTGGAATAAACACCAGTTAAGCATTCAGAAATATTTGTTTAAACCATATTTTTTGACACTTGCCTGTGAGGTTTAATTCACCTGCGCAGCTTCCTCAATAACATGAAGCAACAGAATGCCAATTTTTGCTGATAAGAAGGAACATTTATTTACTTGAAGGCTCAATGAAACTGAGTTTCTTTGCTCTAAGTTAACAATGCTTAGAAACTGCCAGCAAAATGATAATTTGTTATACCTTGTGAGTATGGTCTGTTAAACTATGCTGATACTGGTGTTATGTAGATCTAACTTTTTAAAGTGTTGATCACTGTTGTTAAGACTTAGTTAAGACTTTGTCATGAGTAGGTTTTGTTGTGAGGTCTTTGGTGCTCTCTCCGTTTGGTTGTTTTCTTGTAAACTTTTCATAACCCAGCTAGGCAAGCCACTTGTATATATGAACAGATACCAGAGCCCACTCTCTTGCAGCACTGATGATGTTAGTTAGTTAGGTAATGGAATGTCTGCAAAAAAACCCACCAAGGACCTCACAGTTCAGACCTGAACTCCAAATATTCTCTTGAGTTGGTAAGCTTTATTTGCATTATGTGACAATGGTTATACCTAACACCTGCCAAGTCAGAAATACTTCTGTAACTGGTACCATATTCCTTTAATTTTTAGATACCAAATCATGAACTGGTGTGGGCCAAAATGAAAGGCTTTGGATTCTGGCCTGCAAAAGTCATGCAGAAAGAAGACAATCAAGTTGATGTTCGCTTTTTTGGCCATCACCATCAAAGGTATTTTCATTCTTGCAGTGTCTCTTGTATACTGAGACAACCAGCACACCCCTGGGTGTGGTTAATGGTGTGGATTCAACCCAGACTGATGCAGGTTCAAATTCACTTGAACTTTGACCCATTCTTTCTCAGGCCAATCAACCACACTGGATTGCCTTTGCAAGATGAAATTGGAGGTGGAGATGTTGTGGAGCTTCAACTGGAGGAAAAAGATCTAACAAATAAACAACAGTGCGCTTCTCTTTCTAGGTGTGGTGAAATGTCTGGATTCCTAGGAGGGAGAGGCTGCATTCCTGGGGACTAAAAGACAGCAGAATTTAAACAGTTTGGTTGAGGGAAAGAGAGTTAAAATAGCTCCTCCCTAGAGATTTTCAGATTATATCTCTAGGGATGGAAAATGGTTGCTTTAGTTTGGCAAGATTTCTGTCTATGAGTGAAGGGCAATCAAGGACACTGCTTGAAGGTCACTCTGTGTCTTTCTTGGTTTTTTTTCTGGGCCTGATAACTAAGGCTCAGTAAAGTTCTAGTGTTCTCTTAGCCACAGAAGCCAACTGGGTCCAGTCACTTCTCAGGCACCCTAGTCCAGCTCATAAAGTGGTTTTGGTAAGAGAAACAGGAGTAGGTAATCATTGCATATGTCATCTTGAGCTGAACAAAGTAAAGTGAGATATAAATCCATTAAATAACTGCATGTTTTGTCTTCCTGACATTTGTGACATTAGACAATCTGAATCCTAAACAGAACCTGCCAAACTTCGCTTCTTAAAATTGCCACAGGAATGCAGTTAGTAGTCAGCTTACAACTGCTTATTTAATGACTGTTCAAAATTACTGTGGCACTGAAACAAGTGACTTATAACTAGTTCTCACACTTGTAACATCCCCACAGTCATACGTTCAAACTTTAGGAACTTTGCAACTGGCATGTATGTATTTTCAGTGGTTGCAGTGTCCAGGAGTCCTAGGATTGCCATTTGCAACCTTTCTAGGGAGCTTCTGACAAGCAGAGTCAATAGGGAAAGCCAGGTTCACTTAACAGCCATTTGATTCACATATCAACTGTAGTGATTCGCTTAGCAACATGGTCAAAAAGTGAATCGTGCCCCATTTGCAAAGTTGTTGAGAGTTACCTGTAGTCTTTTAATATAATTCAGATTAATTTTTTTCCTATACCATAAGCTGCGATGTCATTGTGGAGCACCTAGATACTAATAAAGTTAAACATACTGAGAAGCTGTAATTGCACATAGAAATAATTGTTGCAGTTTGGACTAGGAGAAAATGAAAAGTGAAATAGAATTAAAATTAACACTGGGAGTGTGTGAAGAGTATGGCAGGGTGGGGGAGATTCAATGTTGTATCTATGACCTCGCCATCAAAACCCAATGGAGAAGATTCTTTTCATCATTTAGGTAAGATTTGCGCTCTTAGAGTTGAATGGATGTTTGGCATAGAAAAGGATGATTTGAAAACTGAATTGGCAGCCACCTTCAAAGGATGTGCTTAAGTGTATCTTTTCATTTTCATTGTCGAGGGCCTGGATTCCTTCAGAAAATATTCAGGATATCACCGTTAATATACACCGGCTACACGTAAAGCGTAGCATGGGCTGGAAAAAAGCATGTGATGAGTTAGAGCTGCATCAGCGTTTCCTTCGGGATGGCAGATTTTGGAAATCCAGAAATGAGGATACAGGAGAGGAAGAAGCAGAATCAAGTATTTCTTCTACCAGTAATGAGCAAGTGAGTAGATTGGTTGAATTATCCCACTTTATATAGCCCAGTTGCAGTTGATTATTGAAGGTTGGCTGTTTCTTTAATCTGCTTTTTTCCTACCGCAGATCTGAAAATCCATATATATCTGTCATATGGAAAACTCTGTTCACCAGATTCTGGATCTAGCATTGTCTGTCTTTACACTGGTTTTAATCGCTGTATTTGTTCAAAAGATTTGCAATAAAAGCAAATTCTTCCCTCTTTGGAGTAATTCTAGGATTGGCATCATTGTTTGTACCTGAAGTATACATTTTAAATCTCTTCTGGAAGCCATTGTTTGCTTATTTTTAAATGCGTAGTTTATAGAGTGATTCATGTTGGATTCAAATCCCAGAACAGTTGTGGAGTTTAGATTTTGTTTGCATTCTTGTTGTTTTAGCTGAAACTTCGTTGGGTTTTGTATCTCTGCCTGCTTTGTTCTAACTTCATTACAGAAACAAGTTAGAGCGTGCTTCTGTTCTGTTTTCTCAGATAAAAAATTCCAAGCCCTCTTGCTAATGGACTTTTTTTAAGGACTCTAAAAACTTATGGGCATAGCAATTAAGAGGGTGTGGCACCTTGGTATCTAGCTATATTAATTTGGAAGTTGGGATTTTACCAAATTTTGCAATTCGATTCATGGCCAAAGATAGTTGATAATTATAAATATTTACTTTATTAGTTGCATTTTTAAAAAAAATAAGTCAACATTTTTGTAACAAAAAAACCTGGCTTCTTATTGACAATTCTAAGTGAATATTTTCTTTTTATTTATTTACTGTTTCTTAATCCATTTCCCTAGCTAAAGGTTACTCAGGAACCAAGAGCAAAGAAAGGAAGACGCAATCAAAGTGTGGAACCTAAAAAGGAAGTAAGGAACAGCATGGCAATTAAATACATGCACTTGTGGGTGAGGGAGAAAACATTATTCAAGCATTTTTCCTTCTGACTGTTTACAAATTCATTTTCTTCATGTTTTATAACTCAGAAAAGTGATGATCATTTCTTGAAAGAGCATGTTTTAATCTGTTTTTATTTTCTTCATTTGGAAATACTGTTATTATTTATACTAGCCATATACTCCAAGTAGGATATTTCTTATAA
>WNWU01013631.1:6699833-6716419 GCA_012654045.1 Ptyas mucosa | reverse complement strand
CAAGTAGGATATTTCTTATAATTTCGAGTAGTGATTTGGAATTGATTCCAACCTATCCATCCTTAATAGAGATAGAATGTAAAGCTATAAAGTTTCATGCTGGTTCACTTCTGCCTATCTATAATTTAGCTTCGCCAGTGTTAACATGCATAGATGAGCTTATGTTTTAATCAGAATTGGAATCCTTGTTTGGACCAATTGGCAAAAAGAAGGGAAAAAATGGGTCAATGTATGCATTAAGAATACCCCTTCAATTGCTGAGTATCTTCAGAGTTGCCTAAATTCCTATTCTGTATGTTTATAATACTAGTTTAGAGGCATGGTGGCTCAGTGGCTTAATGACACTAGAGTTAGTCTTAGCTCCGGTGGTTCGAGTCCTAGCATTGCAAAGCAGAGTAAGTGCCTGTCACTTGCCTCAGCTTTTGTCCACCTAACAGTTTGAAAACAAGTTCTATGCATGTAGATTGGTAGGTACATTTCAGTAGAGAGATGAGCTGGCACTCTTTGCAGGCAGTCAGATTCCTGACGCTTCTGAACCTTCCCTGTTGCCTGTTTGCAAGGCAGCTCTGGGAAGGAAGGGGGCCTTGGATGCTGCTGTAGGAAAATCTACTTGTCTTTCTCTCTGGTGTGAAGCCAGCTCGCCCTTCTGGGGCACACCTTGGGAAGTGCACAAGCATGTCCTATAACAGAGCTGATACCTTTGCAATTCAAACTACTATTCTGCCATAGCATTGTGGCCTCTTAACTATTGTAACAATGCCATACAGTAATAGTAATAACAGTTAATGGAGATATGCAAAACGTAGTAATTTGGAAACCAGTAATGATATTTTATAAAGATGGGTCTTGTCTGAGCTTGCTTGTTTTCTTGCAGACATTTTATTACTCTAACTAGGTAACGTCATCAGTGCACGGATGATGTTACCTGGCTTGGGTAATGAAACGTCTGCAAGAAAACAAGCAAGATCAGAGAGCACCAGAGGACCCCTCAATGTTCTCCTTTATTGATATTTTATAATGCATATTCGGGCTCCTTGGTGCTCTCTAGGTTTTTCCTTGCAGACATTTCATTACCCAACTAGGTAACATCATCACTGCTGCATTGATGATGATATCTAGTCAGGTAATGAAACACCTGCAAGAAAACAACCAAGCTCAGAGAGCATCAAGAATCCCTCAGTTCAACCCTAAGTTGCAACTATTGTCTTCTGTCGATATCATAATGCATGTGATTTCCTCCCACCCCACCCCCCCAATTCTATGAAATAATAGTGCAGTCATTGGCATGATTATGTTTTAACTGTACAATGTAGCATTAGATTTTTGTCTTTAAAGAACACCACAGTTAATTTTTACCTAAGTATTATTTATAATTATGTTGATTCAATACACATTTTTCAGTCTTTATCTCTCTGATCTAAATGGTTGTAGTCCTTCTCAGTGGCCATGTTAATAACGCCTTCTTTGTTATGTTAGGAGCCGGAGCCTGAAACAGAAGCAGTCAGTTCAAGTCAGGAAATTCCCACAATGCCTCAACCCATTGAAAAAATTTCAGTCTCGACCCAGACCAAGAAATTAAGTGCCTCTTCCCCTAAAGTGCTGCACCGGAGCACCCAGACAAATAACGATAGTGGGTGTCAAAACATGTGCCACGAGAAATACAACAAAATCTTCAACGACTTAAAGGATAGAATCAAGGCTGATCACAAGAGAGAAACTGAGAGGGTTGTGCGAGAAGCTATTGAGAAGGTAATTAACTATGAGTTTGATGCTTGAGAATATTCTAATTAATTCTAATTATTCATTGTTGCTGAAATTTATTTCTATATATACCTCTTTTCATTCGTTCGGGACTGGAAGGCGGCCCCTTTCCTGTACGAAGATGATAATCCCCTGGCTGATCACTGCAATTAAACTCTTCTAAAATTGATCATTTTAGACAAGAAGTCTAAAGTGATGTCTTCATGACAATAGTGGGAGAATGACACAAATTTCATTCTGCTTGCATGTTGCGCTATGATGCAGAATGACCCAAGTGGGTATGATTTATGCAAAGACTGCATCACTTGGTCGTCATTAGGGGATTCTGCTGGGTGCTTAGGACTCATGGATGGTCTCCAATAAAGGAGAAGTACAGGAATCTTCGCTGAAGATCTGAGCTGAATTTGCTATTCTGTGGTCTACGTTTTGCTTAATGCAGGGGTGTCAAACTCACAGCCCGCAGGCTGCATGTGTCACGCCCACCCCTGGTTTGTGGGGGGGCGGGGAATCACAATACATCACATGACGATGATGGAATGACCACCCCTGGCTTAATGTGACTCATCTCGGAAATGAATCTATTGCTTAACTTTGGCAGCAATAATTTAATACGGGATTGGTGATGAAACATAGTGAGTGGGTTCAAACTTCTTATTGAATGCAAAGCAAACAAATGAAACTCTGGTTTAATTCGTATGTACTTTATATAGTTGCCAAACTTGAACAGTATAATTCTGAGCAGGTGCCAAACATGCTGGAAGTCCAGCATTTTTTTTTCCTTCCTGTGGAGAACTGAATACTCTGGAACTATAGTCAGGGTGGCTATACCCCACTATCACCAGCAGTGGTTCCTTCTTTTTCAGTTGGAGCCCTGCAATTATTTGAAGGTGAGTGCTAGTAGTTCTTCTTCCATTTAGATGGATCTAGGCCCCTTAGGGATCAAGGGAACTGCTTCTGTTAAGAGCAACTGAGTACAAGTACAGATAGTCCTTGACTTACGACCACAATTGAATCCAAAATTTCCACTGCTTATTAAGACAGTTGTTAAATGAGTTTTGTCCGTTTTATGTCCTTTCTTGCCACGGTTCTTAAGTGAATCACTGCAGTTGTTAAATTAGTAACCCGATTGTAAAGTGAATCTGACTTCCCCATTGACTCTGCATGTTAGAAGGTCGCAAAAGCTGATCACATGATCCCAGGACACTGCAACCGTCATAAGCATGAATCAGTTGCCAAGCGTCTGAACTTTGAACACGTGTACCATGGGGATGCTGCAGCTGTCGTAAGTGTGAAAAAACGGTCATAAGTCGCTTTTTTCAGTGTTGTAACTTTGAAGGATCACTAAACAAATCATTGTTAACTCGAGACTACCTGTAATGCTGTATAAGATGTTTTTGGAGGAAGAAAGAGTTGGAAGCACCATTCCTGGCCATTCACTTACCTGCTTTTTAACATTCCAGCTGCGTTCAGAAATGGAGGAAGAAAAAAGGCAGGCTGTGAACAAAGCCATTGCAAATATGCAGACTGAGTGTGACCGAAAGACAAAGCAGGTAAAGGAGAAGTGCAAGGAGGAATTTTTAGAAGAAGTTAAGAAGTTAGCCAGCCAGCACAAACAGCTGATCTCTCAGACCAAGAAGAAACAGTGGGTAAGCAGCACTATAGTGAATTGGTTCCTTGGGCCATGTCTTCTGCTTTCCTATCTGTTGGGGATGTCCCCGTAATAAGAGCATTTTAGGATAATAAGAACATTTTGGGACCAGTTCTTTGGAGAGATGAAAGTTTACTTCCCTTCCATACTGCTGCTGTCTCTGTGATCTTAGCTTCCCATTTGTTGATTTCTCTGATGAATTTACTTATGGCAGGTACAAAGTAAGCCTACCTGTCTTCCATGAGCTCCAGGAGGCACCCCTAGCACATCTCCTGTCTTTGCCTACCACAGAAGTCCTGTGAAGTGTGTTGGGCAGAAGGTTCTCCAGAGAACTTCCAGGCTGAATGGGAATTTGGAGCCTGATTTGTTCAACCACTCAGCACACTAGCTTTATATTTGCCTCTCCTTCATCCTAGTGAATGTTGTAGGGCATAGTCCGAGTGTCAGTGACCATGCAGACAAATCCCAGCTCCCTTGTGACATGCATTGGGCTTTCGATTGCAAGCTCACAGTTGCCATTCTGGGCTTTGTGGATCCCCTGGGAGTAACCATTTTATAATTCTCTGCTACCTCTTTTCACTTGGGATCTGGTTTAATTCAGTGAAAGGGGGGCACTCTGCACTGAAGATGTTTGAGGAGGTAAGAAGATCCCAGCCCTGTGCTGTCTGTCTCTTTGGTTTTAGTTTTTAAAGAACTCTTCTGAACTTTAATTGTTCTTTTTTAATTGTTAATTTTTTGCCATTTGTAAGCTCCCTACACTTGCCTTGTTGGTGACATGGGCAGCATATAAATTAATAAATAAATAAATAGTTAGTCGCTGTTAAGTATACCAGTTATAAGTCCATACTGGTCATTTTGGGGTTGAAGTAAAAGAAGGCCACATATCTGGACATTGTCAAGTTAGGAGATGTTGCCCTCAACCATTAAGGTGATGCTGGCATATGAACAATCATTGGTTTAAGGTCTCTAAACCAGCATTTAAAATCGTGATCGGTTGTTGGCTGGCTGATTCCCACAATCATTATTTATTTATTTATTGGTTCGATTTATGTGCCGCCCTTCTCTGGAGACTCAGGGCAGCTTACAATGCATTAAGCAATAGCTTTCATACTTTTGTATCAATTAACAAATGGGTTTTAATGTAGGAGTGTGTTGTGCAAAGAGCGGCATGGTGGCCTATTGGGGAAGATGCTCGCCTCCCACTCAGTAGGTCGAGAGTTGAATTCTGGGGAGCGGCTGTTTCTCTCCTAGGGTGCAAAGAAAAAAAATATCTGCTGTAAACTCCATGTAGGTGTTGGGAAAGGCATCCGGCCAATAAATGCTGAGCCCTCTCCAGTCACCCCAGCTACAGGATTGTGAAAAGGGAGTTTTCTTTTATGTAAATCCAGCACCACCAAATGGGATGTGGTTGTTTTTGGATTTACAACTTGCAAGGAACCATTCCTATAAAGAATTAAGGAGGATTTAGGAGACTTTAGCATGAAGGAGGAGGAGGAGAAAGAGAGGTTATATTTCATGATTGTTTTTTCTTATTGTCCCTTCAGTGTTACAACTGTGAAGAAGAAGCTATGTATCATTGCTGTTGGAACACTTCCTATTGCTCCATCAAGTGTCAGCAGGAACACTGGCATGCTGAGCACAAACGTACCTGTCGTCGGAAAAGATGAAAGCTTCCTCACCTCACCTGTTGCCCTGATTCAGTGCTTTCCTCTAACACAGCAGGTGCTGGGAATCATCTCTAGTTTTTCATGTTGATTTCCAAGGGGTGAGAATTAATGTGAATTCACTCCCCATTATGATTAATTAGTCTTCTTCTTCATCTTATTATTATTATTACAACGCTGAAAAACGCTTTTTCGTAAAAAAAAAATTTTTTTTTGCACAGTTAAATTTCAGTCTTGTGTTTTGACTCTCTGCTTCCAATGGTGATCACCTTGTGGCCCTCTTTCCCCTTTCTTTTTGCTGGAAAGGTAATTTGAATCTCAGTTGGAGCACATTACTTTTTTGATAAATTTTAACTGAGGGAATTTGTTGCATTTTCACCAAATTATATATTAAAAAAAGATTCAACAAAACAAAGAAAGGTGATAGGTGATAGGAACATTTTCAATGAGACCTGAATGTAAAATAGAAAAAAAGCATACTACCTGGATATAAGAGATGTTAATCATTCGAACTGATTTTCTTTAGCTTATTTTAGTGCTTTGAACGCATTATCTGTCAGCTTGCATATACATTTGAATTTGGGGATCAGGGTTGACATAGTAAATGCTAGTCCTGCCCCTTTTTAATGTTCTTTTTCCATTATTATTTTTCTTCATCATTTAGCTTTTATAATGAAAATATTAGCTTTGATCTTATTGTTTCAAAATTGCCAGGGATTGGATGGGGTAGATTGGATGAGCCAGATCTTAGGGGAGGGAAAAGTAATATTTAAAATTTAAATTTTTGCACATTTCATCCTTCTAATAAGAATACTTGTAAAAAAAAAAAGCCAAAAACTAAAAAAACACCCCCCACAAGAACAGCCCAATTTTACATTTCATCGTATATGGAGTTCCAAGGTTGAGGCATAGAAAGAAAACACTTAATATTTGTCCTGCCCTTTTTACCTCCTTCCAGCCCTTTGTTCCCCATTTTTACCTTTCGAATCACTAATTGATTATTAATCTGATTTATGCACTCAAATAAGAAATTAAGTCTTATTTGGGATGGAGAAGCACTTAAGTTTCACAAAAGCAGTTATGTCTGTAATATTTGGTTATTGCCATTTTTATCCTAGAATGAAGAATAATGCATGTTAATTTTCCTGTATTAAAGATGCTGTGATTTGTAAAAAGTTTGTCTTTTGCGGAATGTTTGGATAAAGAAGTGCTACCAATAGGAATGGATCGATAGTTGAAAAGTGATTTTTCTCCCTCTCTTCCCTCCCTTTTGTTTATTTTATGTATAGGTATATATATAAATTTATATATATATAAATTGCATCCATGTTCAGAGACTTTTTTTTTTATACAAGGTGTACAACTTTATTTAACCAGCTTATCTTCTAATGCTCTTGCCATTGTAGGGTTCTATTCAAGATGGTCTTAAAATTCAACCAACTCCCCTTGGACATTCTTTTTCCAAGTTCAAACGAAGTAAATTGTAAATATTTATGTAGACCTTGGATATTTATTGAAAGTGATCATACAATGAATCATAGGAATAGGAGAACTGGGAGAAAAGGATTTTAGAACGAAATTTCTCTGAAGTTTGCTAGAATCATTCAGAAGATCAAACATCCTATTAAGGTTTCTGGGATCTATTGCTATAATCCGGAACAGTGTTTCTCAACACAATTTAATTTAATTTATCGAATTTCTATGCCGCCCAACTCCCAAGGGATTCTGGGCAGCTTACAGCAAAAAAATAATACAACAAAGAACATAGGAAAATTATTAAAAAAAACATTTTAAAAACATTTTAAAAACATTAAAAGCCCATGCACACCATTCATGGCTGGATCTCGCAAGATTGCAACAGCGAGATCAATGGCCCCAGGTCTGCCGGAAAAGCCAGGTCTTCACCGCTTTCCGGAAGGCCAATAGGGTGGGGGTAAGTCCGGATCTCAGGAGGTAACAGTAACTTTAAGATGGGTGGACTTCCACTGGGCTTGGGAATTGTGGGAAATTGAAGTCTTACACCTTAATGATGTTCAAGTTGAGAAGCATTGATATCGATCGTTAAACGAATAATGGCAATTGAAGTAGAGTACCAGTTTTCATGAGGAACTTTGAAAATTCAGGCCACATAGCCTGAGTTTAAACAAGATAGAGTTAGTTAGGGCAGTACCTTACAAGTATCTCTATTTTTACCAAATTTCATGACGAATCTCTTGGAATGCCTAGTTGTCCCATTTATCCTGGTGGGCCTTCTCTATTCCATCACCCTGGAACCATTCTCTAAAATGGACAGGTCTGGCAAAGAACCACTCCATACAAAGGGAGCCTCCGTGCTCTCAAATAGAGGTTAGCTCATGCAAATACTAACTTTATCTAGTGACTTAAATTTTTTAACAATTAAGTAATTATGTTATGACTATATATATAGGAGGCCTTCACCCTAGAGCAAGTGCAACAAAAGAAACACCCTTTGATTATTTTATTATTGTCCCTCTTCACCCTACTTACAATTAAAAAAAACCTTCGGTCCAACCCTATAAAAAGCAAGTTTTTGTGAAAACTATTTTTTGGGGGTATAAAATCATTCCGGGATATGTAATATTTAACTGAATAGCTGCATGAAAGTAAAATTTGTGTTTTTTTGGCTTTTTTTTCCCTTTTGTCTCTGTTGACACGGTTGCACATTTTCAAGTTATTACAGTGTGAAAACTGTGGATTTGTTTTTTTTAAATCAATAAAAGAACAATAAAAAAAATTGTGGCCTGGTTTTGTATAAGTTTTAGGGGAAAATATTGTTTAGAATTCCTGATTTCAAACATCTTTTTTTTTCCTGCAAATCATAAATCTATATTAAAGTGTTGAGCTTAGCCACTATGCACATTGTAATTTACTCATTGTGGCTGTCCAGTCTATGACGCATTCTGGCATTTTGTAAGCTGCTCTGACTAGCAACATATAGAGTCATTAAATGTGTTAACATTGGTTAATAAATGTATTTGAAAAGGCAACAGTGCCTTCTAGTCTTTTTTGTCTTCGTTACTTTTAACTTTTCCTAGGTTAACACAGATTACACACATTGTCATCAAAGATTTTTGTAGTATTGTTAGCTACTTTACTCTGGAAAAGGATGGCATCTGATAAATGTGACAAGTTAGCTTGTTCAACATGGTGTCAATTGATTGCTGTCAGCTGTTAGAACTTCTCGGAATCCTATCTAAGATATTAAATACAAGAATGGGGCCTGCAAAAAATAACACACTTTAAAAATGATGCTGAGATAGAAGTTCCACTTAAAATGTTTTCTGCTAAGAAGGGTCAGACAACTAAGACACGAAGGCCTTCATTTTAGCTTCTTCTCCTATATTCATTCATGCTGTCATCAAAGAAGTTATCACAGGCAGAAACATGTTTCTTCTTATCTTCTTGATCCAGCTACCTAAGGACATTACTTCTTCACCTGTTTGTTTATTAAAATGGACCATATATACATCTTGCATCATCATAACAAACATAAATTGTCTGAAATGGTAGAGATTAGAGAGCCACAGTAGCACAGCGGTTAAAATGCAGTACTGCAGGCTACTTCTGCTGACTGCCGGCTGACTGCAATTTGGTAGATCGAATCTCACCAGGCTCAAGGTGGACTCATCCTTCCATCCTTCCGAGGTTGTTGGGGGCAATAGGCTGACTCTATAAACTGCTTAGAGAGGCAGTGCTTAAAGCACTGTGAAGCAATATATAAGTCTAAGTGCTATTGCTATTAGTCTCAAATCACACCAGAAACTTCCATGTCCAAGTCACTAGTTAGTTCTTTCCAAACTGAGTCCAGAATAAATAGGATTGATCCTCATCTTCGCAGCACTTGGGATTTTACTAGTTTCTTTATGGGTACAAAATCTTCAAATTTTGGCTTTACTTGTTTTTTCAAGTAATTGTTGGAATTATCACTCCAACATACTTTCAGTAGGTCAGTGATATGGATAAGATGAATATGGATGGTTCCAAATCAGATTATACATAATCCTTGATTTACAACCATTTATTTGGTTGTTCCGTAGCCTGGATTGATGGGGTTTTTTTAATGAATTTTAAATTGTTTTAAATTGGATTTTAATTTTATATTGTTTTTAATAAGGAACTATGCATTTTACCATTGTGAGCCGCCCTAAGCCCTTGGAGATAGGGCGGCATATAAATTGCATATTTTGTTTTTGTTTTTATTAAATTTGTATACTGCCCTTCTCCCGAAGGACTCAGGGCGGTGAACAGCCACAGAATAAAAAACACATACATACAAAAATTTAAGATAGAATAAAAACAAATTAAATAATTTGGCTGAGACAAATTTAAAATACCCAATAATTTAAAACAAATTAAAATTTACATTTAACAGGGGAAAAGATTTAGGCCAGGCCAGCTTGATGAAATAGAAAAATCTTAAGTGCGCGACGGAAGGTGCACAGATCTGGGATCGTCCGTATCTCCGGGGGGAGCTTGTTCCAGATCGTAGGTGCCCCCGCAGAGAAGGCTCTCCCCCTGGGGGCTGCCCGTCGACATTGTTTGGCCGACGGCACCCAGAGGAGCCCCTCTCTATGGGAGCATACTGGCCGGTGGGAGGCTATTGGTGGTAGCAGGCGGTCCCATAGATAACCAGGTCCTAAGCCATGGAGCGCTCTAAAGGTGATAACCAAAACCTTGAAGCACACTCGGAAGACCACCAGGAGCCAGTGCAGCTCGCGCAGGAGAGGTGTTACATGGGAACACCATGTCGCCCCCATAACCACCCACGCGGCCGCACTCTCCACCAGTTGGAGCCTCCGAGTGCTCCTCAAGGGGAGCCCCATGTAGAAAGCATTACAGTAGTCCAGACGCGAGGTGACAAGGGCATGAGTGACTGTGCGTAAGGAGTCCCGATCTAGAAAGGTACGCAACTGGCGAATCAGGCGAACCTGATAAAAAATCCTCACAGTCATCAAGTGCTCTTCTAAAGACAGCCGTGAGTCCAGGAGGACGCCCAAGTTACGTACCCTCTCCGTGGGGGCCAATGATTCGCCCCCAATAGTCAGTATGGCACCAACTGACTATATTGGGACGTCGAAAACTACAGCCACTCGGTCTTGAATGGGTTGAGCCTGAGCCTATTCCTCCCCATACAGATCCGCACGGCCTCCAGGCACCGGGACATCACTTCAAGGGCATCGTTGGGGTGGTCTGGGGTGGAGATGTACAGCTGGGTGTCATCAGCGTACTGATGGTATCTCACCCCAAAACCACGGATAATCTCGCCCAGTGGCTTCACATAAATGTTGAACAGGAGGGGCGAGAGGACCGACCCTTGCAGCACCCCGCATATGTGGGGCTTCAGGGTCGACCTCTGCCCCCCTGTCAACACAGACTGTGACCGGTCAGAGAGAAAGGAGGCGAACCACTGCAACACAGTGCCTCCCACCCCTAACTCTTCCAACCGGTGCAGCATGATACCATGGTCGATGGTATCAAAAGCCACTGAGAGATCTAACAGGACCAGGACAGAGGAGCACCCCCTCTTCCGAGCCCTCCAGAGATCATCAACTAACGCGACCAATGCCGTTTCCATGCTGTACCCAGGCCTGAAGCCCGACTGGAACGGATCCAGATACGTCGTTTCATCCAGGTGCCGGGGGAACTGTTGCGCAACCACGCTCTCAACAACCTTCGCCACAAAATGGAGGTTGGAGACCAGACGATAATTTACCAACATTGCCGGGTCCAGGGAAGGCTTCTTGAGGAGAGGCCTCACCACCGCCTCTTTCAAGGCGGCGGGAAAGTCAACCTCACCCAGCGAAGCATTTGTAATCCCCTGGAGCCAGCCTCGTGTCACCTCCCGGGAAGCCAGCACTAACCAGGAAGGACACGGGTCCAACAAACAAGTGGTTGCGTTCAGTCTGTCCAGAATCCTGTCCACGTCCTCAGGGGTCACAGGATCAAACACATCCCAGATAACATTCACAAGACCTGCCCCAGTCCCTCCCCCTGAGACTACCCAGTTAGAGTCCAGATCTTCCCGAATCTGAGTGATTTTGTCATGCAGATACTGAACAAAATCCTCGGCTCTACCCTCCAAGGGGTCCTCCCAAGCTTCCTGGTGGAGCAGGGAGTGGGTCACCCTGAAGAGGGCGGCTGGGCGATTATCTGATGATGCAATAAGAGCAGCAAAATAACTACATTTCGCTGCTTTTATCGCCACTAAGTAATTCCCAATATGGGATCTTACTAGTGTCCGGTCCGATTCAGAAAGACTGGCTCTCCAACTACTCTCTAGGCGTCTTTTCCGGCACTTCAACTCCCTCAGCTCCTCGGAGAACCAAGGAGCCAAATGAGATCGGCGCCGGGTCAGAGGCCGCAAAGGCACGACCCAATCCAGAGCTCCAGCGGCCACCCTATCCCAGGCGGCCACTAGGTCTCCAGTCGAGGCGTGTGCCAGAGCCTCAGGAAATGGCCCAAGCTCCATCTGGAACCTATCGGGTTCCATCAGGCGCCTGGGGCAGAACCATCTTACCGGCTCTGCCTTCCTGCGGTGTAGTGCAGCGATTCGAAGGTCGAGACGAAGGAGAGAGTGATCTGACCATGACAAGGGCTCGGTAACTATATCCCCTATCTCAAGATCACTCAACCACTGTCCAGAGACAAAAATCAGATCCAGCGTGTTTCCCCCCGTGTGGGTAGGGCCGTGAATTAACTGGTTCAGGTCCATAGCTGTCATGGAAGCCATGAACTCCTGAGCCACCTCAGACATCTCACCCATGGACGGCAGGTTGAAATCCCCCATGACCATAAGCCTGGGGGTATCAACCACCACCGCGGCAATGACGTTGAGCAGCTCGGGCAGGGCTGTTGCCACATGGCAGGGAGCCAGGTACGTGATCAGCAAACCCATCTGAACCCCGTAGCCCCATTTCACAAGGAGGGATTCACAACTGGCTGTCTGAGGGACAGTGGCCTCCCTTGGTCTCAGACCTTGTTTAATAATAACCGCTACTCCCCCACCCCTCCTCTGTGACCTTGGCTGATGGAATGTGTGGAAGCCTGGTGGGCACATTTCTACCAGAGGGACCCCTCCGGGCCCAACCAGGTCTCCATAATGCCCGCCAGGTCTGCTTCCCCCCTCCTGAATAAGATCACAGATGAGGGGGGCCATAAAATAAATAAATAAATAAATAAATAAATAAATAAATAAATAAATAAATAAATATTTAGTGACTATTTGATGGTACCAAAAAGACTTAATTTCCACACTTATGACCATTGCAGCATCCCCATGGTTACATGATCAAAATTTGGAAGCTTGCAACTGTCTCATATTTATGATGGTTGCATTGTCTTAAGTACGAGTCAGCGTCATAAATACAAGTCCTGTGATCACCTTTTGTGAACTTCTGGCACAGCTGTTTGCAGCATTCTGAAGTAACGTAATTGAGTTTTATGATGGCTTTGCCAAAAACTGACAGCTGCTTTCAGTTTTCAGCAAATCTGGGACCTCAGCAAACCATTGGTTCACCTTAATTTGGTGTTCACTTAATGACTGCTGCAAAAAATGTAAGATCAAGTCAGTTATGTCTATTTTACAACTTGCAACCTAAGACTGATGGATGGGCTGCATTACAATCATTTTGAGGATTACCTGTATTCTATATAGAAAGGTCCATTTAACCCTTAACCACAGACATACTATTTCAGCTACACTATTACAGACATGAGGTCATAATGACCGCTCTAGCTGCTGGCCATAGTCCAGATAATTGCACTACAATATTGTGACTAGTGGTTCTGGATCTATTGTTTCCGAAAGGTGCAGAAGACCATTTGAATTTGTTCTTGCCATGTAAATTATTGCACGACGTAGATTGTACCTGGTCCATCAATTTCATCAGGAGCTTCATCAACGCTGATGTCAGAATCAGCGGCAATGGGTTCCTCATCGTCCATTACAAAATTTTCGTTGCAAACTGATTCCATTTCACTCACATCATTCTCTGCTTCTCCATACCATGTTAGAACAGTTTCTTCAAAGTTTGGGTCACCAAATCGCGCTCTTTTTGGCGGAAAATGACATTATAAAAAATACCTGAACAAGGATCTGTGGTCAAAATGACTGCAATTCAAATTCAACTGCCGCTACAGAAAACATCAAATAACTTACATAAGCCCGATGCTGCATACACTCTTATTGGTGGGAAAACAAAAGCTATTCGCAACCAGAATGGTCCATTTCTAAAAATAGGGGTGTTCCAAACATTTTGGAAAACTGTTGCGGGCACTTTGACCGCAGGTCTGTGGTTATGGGTTAAGGTTGTAATGGGCCAGATGTTATCCAAATGTATCAGTTCAAGGGTGACTTTTGCTAGTATGGAAGCAAGAAATGAAAAGGCCAGTCTCGTTTCCATTTCCCATGTAGAGCTCCACATTTTATCCAAAAGTGCATGTAGGAAGTGAAAGAGTATAGAGTCATAAGTGCAAAATTCCTTGCCTCCTAGATAGTCCAATATAAAGCAGTTTCTGCTTGCCTGCTGATATAGGCACACATACACAAATAAGAAATTATTTGAATAAGAATTGTGATAATTAGGAATTTCCTTAATGTAAAACAGTACAAATATTTGAATTGGAATATTATGCCTCATAGACTAAAAATAGATATAAATTCCATAGACAGAAGGCGCCTGTTTATAACTGTGTCTGTTAATGGTTTCTACATAAACTCTTCCAACAGAGTAAACACATTCTTCCACAAGCTCTGCATTTGCTATAAAATGCATTATTTTCTCTAAGTTCATTTTTACCTCCAGTAAGATAGATGGGATAAAAGAAACAGGTACATAATGCACATAGGGACGTTTTGGTTTCAAGAAACTTTCATCTGAGAGCAGGGGTGAAATCTACTTACCTTCCCTACCAGTTTGGAAGTGCACACGCCACACACGTGCAAACCCTTCTGTGCATGCACAGAGGGTAAAAAACAGGTTACTTCCTGGTTAAAACCAGGAAGTGATGACCAGGCAAGTGGGCGGAGCCGCGTGCTGCAGTTGCTACTGGTTCTCAAAACCACCTGCTGCCATCGCTACCGGTTTGGACGAACCGGGCTGAACCGGTAGCATTTCACTCCTGTCTGAGAGGTAAGCAGGTAGAGCTCTGGCAGTGGATTGAAGGCACCAACAATAGGTAAGTTACCTCTTGGAAAATTGAGGGGACAACTGACTGATGGTCAAATAAAGGAACCTTTTTTTATTATGGTTCCTCAGTCAAATGTTTAGAGTGGATATAGTATTTTTATCAGCCTATTGAGTTCTTTCCAAGCACTTGGGATAGGAAGATGCCCTTGTTCAATAATGTTGAAGGTAACACCCCAGTTTATTTGTCATAGGTAAACACCTTCAAGTAGTCCTAAAATTGCTGGCCCTGATTGCTCCACCAACAGTAGCCCATTTGTCACCAAATGTCCCAACATCTAGTGTGGTCTTTGTTGACCCAACCAATGACCGATCCAGTAATAGTTTCTATAATTTACCTTTTTTTTTATGAATCAACTCTGATTCCTCTGATAAGACCAGTCCTATCTGGCATAGCTCTGCCTTAGAGCATAAAAGCACCACAAACATATTAATTGGGCCTAAATGGGGAATTTAATTTAATTTTAATTTAATTAATTAAATTTATATGCCACCTCTCTCTGAAGACTCAGGGCGGCTCACAATACATTTTAACAAATAATTATTTAAAAAAAAACATTGAAAAATTAAAAACATTAAAAACTCATTCACGCCATTCATGGCCGGATCTCGCCAGATCACAAGAGCGAGATCAACGGCCCCAGGCCTGCTGGAAAAGCCAGGTCTTCACCGCTTTTCGGAAGGCCAATAGGGTGGGGGTGGTCCGGACCTTAGGAGGTAACTGGTTCCAGAGAGCTGGGGCAGCCACAGAGAAGGCCCGCCCATGCGGGCCCGCCAGCCAGCATTGTTTAGCTGACAGGACCCAGAGGAGACCAACTCTGTGGGATCTTACCGGTCGCTGGGAGCTATGCGGCAGAAGGCGGTCTCAAAGATAACCTGGCCCTAAGCCATGTAGGGCTTTAAAGGTAATAACCAAGACCTTGAATTGTGACCGGAGACCAATAGGGAGCCAGTGCAGCTCGTGAAGAAATATTAATCTTTTGAAATAAAATCAAATTCATTGTGCCAGGTTTAAAGGGTGACCTTATTGTCAAGATGTCGTAAGACAAGGCTGTCAAACTCGTGGCCCGCGGGCTGGATGCGTCACACGCTGGCCACACCCATGTCCAGTTTAGCAAAGGGGGGAAGTTGCGATACATCACATGATGATACCGTGACAACGTGAGTTTGACACCCCTGGTCTAAGACTTCACTATAAGAAAAGAGATGGGGAGGGATTTGGTAATCATTTAACACAAGCAATTGTTTACTACTTTGGTCAGCAGGTGGAAGGAAGGGAGAGAAAGTAACAGATTGTACGCCTGTCAGAAAACCACACTGTTTTGTCCATGGAATTCTTTTTCTTGTTTCCTTTGTCACCATCACCCCACCTCAAAAATATCTTCAAAGGTTTTTAGGTGATTAATAAAAGACATTTAAAGTTACAAGTTCTGTTAATTCTTTCCAGACCAACTTCTTTTCTGAGTATTCAAGAGGGCACTTTGAACACACAGCATAATTCTGGGATTTGCAGGCTCTGCATTTATGAATTTCCTATCATGCATCTAGAAAACATGGCCTGCTTTCTGAGCAGATGGGAGGGGATTGCCATAATATTTTGTTGTCAAAGGTAAAAGAACCTTCCATTCCGTCCTCCCGCCTCCCAAATAAGGACCCTAATCACCAAATTCTGACAAGATTTTTATATTCATTTCAAGGGAAAGAAGCATATGAGATGTGATTAAACTAACATACTTTTTAAAAATAAAAATATTCCACTCTGCCCTTGCTACACTATCCCCTGACATCGTCACCACTCTCTGTATGGTTCTGTTCCCGATTCAGCAGAGGTGAATGACATCAAACCCAGCTTCACAAAATTATACTTGCTTTCTAGTCCGCCAGCTGTGGTATTTGATACCAGCTGAGGTATGTAATTGATGACTTTGACCACTAGAGGGTGGTCTGGTGTTTTACAAACTGACCATCTCCAGATCCTGGCTTGAAAGAGCTTTCTTCAGGGCTGCCTTGAAACATAATTTGTTCAAGTGGAGATGCTCAGATCAGGACTTTGAAATAGCATATATCAACCAAAACGTTTGGGAAACAGTAGATACATGATTTGTGCCAACTGAGTGAAGAGTTTCCTGCTTTGTCTTGATGGACAGCTATATTGTATGCCATTTTGGCCATCAGTCTGCGGCTCAAGAGACGAATAGAATAGAATAGAATAGAATAGAATAGAATAGAATAGAATAGAATAGAATAGAATAGAATAGAATAGAATAGAATAGAATAGAATAGAATAGAATAGAATAGAATAGAATA
>WNWU01013631.1:6598688-6699433 GCA_012654045.1 Ptyas mucosa | reverse complement strand
CTTCTAGTGTTGGAGCATTTACAACTTCTGGAGGCAAGTTGTTCCACTGATTACCCATTTTTCAGCACATTTTTTATGCTGAAAAAAGCCCCCCTCGGCTTATACTCAAGTGAGGAAAAAATGTCTTTTTCCCCCTGCAACCTGTTTTGGCTTCCAGGGGCTGCAGGGAGGCTTGCTAAGGCCAAAATGGGGTGTGGGGGCTGCCTAGCAAGACTCCCTGCAGCCCCCTGGAAACAAAAACCGGCTGGGGGGGGGCTTCAAGAGAGAAAGAAACAAATAAATCCTCACTGTTTAGGGAGATCCCCACGTACGCTGAGCTTGAGTTGAGAGCTTATTGTAATAGGTTGGCTGCTAGCTACCCTTGCTCAGGCTAAGCTAATCAATTAGTGGAGCTCTAAGAATGCCAGAGGAGAAGGAGAAAGGGAGGGAGAAAGAAAGAGAGAGGGGGGTGGGGAGGGAGGGAAGGGTAAATCCTTTTACTCTCACTTCATCCTCACTGTTTGGGGATCCCTAAATTCACTGAACTTGAGTTGAGAGCTTATTGTAAGTGCTTGCACTAGCTATCCTTGCTCAGGGTAAGCTACAAAACGTTTCAAAATGTCTGGCTTTTCTTCCGCCTACCAAAGACCTTCTGGGGTTCTTCACACAAAGGGAGAAAGGAGAAAGGGAGGGAGAAAGAAAGAAAGAGAGAGAGAGAGAGAAGGAAGAAAGAGACAAAGAAAGAAAGAAAGAAAAAAGAAAAAGGCAGAAAGAGAGAGAATGCAGGTATCACTTAACAGAGGCTTGAACTTGCCTGAAATTAGATCAAGCCCTACATCACTTAACCCAATGTATCAGATTAAATTATTACTGAATTATTTTTGGCATATATACTACATTCTCTTGTGTAATTTAGGTATAGTGTAGTTCACACTATGCACTTACAGAGATAGTATACTGTTTTTCTTTGAAATAAATATTCAAAAACATTTAACCTACTGATGCCTCAATTAATGTAATTTTATTGGTATCTATTTTTATTTTGAAATTTACCAGTAGCTGCTGCGTTTCCCACCCTAGGCTTATACTCATGTCAATAAGTTTTCCCAGTTTTTTGTGGTAAAATTAGATGCCTCATCTTATATTCGGGTCGGTTTATACTCCAGTATATACAGTAATTGTTCTAATGGTCAGGAAAGTTCCCCTTAGTTCTAGGTTGCTTGTTTCCATGATTAGTTTCCATCCATTGCTTCTTGTCCTGCCTTCAAGTGCTTGGAGAATAGTTTAACACCTTTTCTTTGTGGCAGCCTCTGAGATATTGGAACACTGCTATCATGTCACCCCAGTCCTTCTCATTAAACTAAACATATCCAATTCCAGCAACTGTTTTTTATGTGTTAGCCTCCAGTCCCCTAATCATCTTTATTTCTCTTCTCTGTATTCTTTCTAGAGTCTCAACATCTTCTTTACATCATGAAGGCCAAAACTAAATGCAGTAGTGGCCTTACCAAGGCATTATTAAAGTGGTATTAACACTTCACGTGATATTGATTTTATCTCTGTTTATATAGCCTAGAACCGTGTTGGCTTTTTTGGCAGGTGCAGCACACTGCTGGCTCATATTTAAATGATTGTCCACTAAGACTCCAAGACCCTTCTCACAGTTACTACTATTGAGCGTGGTACCACATATACTGTATCTGTGCATTTTGCTTTTCTTGCCCAAATGTAGAACCTTACTTTTTTTCACCATTGGATTTCATTTTGTTAGACAGAGCCCAATGTTCAAGTCTATTAAGATCCTTCTGTATCTTAAGCCTATCTTCCGGAGTGTTGGCTATTCCTATTAGCTTGGTGTCGTCTGCAAATTTGATGAGTTTCCCCATCTATCCCCTCATCCAAATAATTGAAGATGATGAAAAGTACTGGGCCTAAAACAGAGCCTTGGGGTACCCCACTGCATACTTCCCTCCATGTAGATGCAGTTCCATTGAGGACTACACATTGAGTGCGGTTAGTCAGACAGTTACAAATTCATATACTGATGATGTTGCCTAACCCACATTTTTCTATCTTATCAAATAGTAGGTTATGGTCTACTTTATCAAATGCCTTACTGTAGTCCAAGTAAATTATATCCACAGCATTCTTCTGGTCCACTAATCTTGCATTCTTTTACAAAGTGACAACCATAATGTCCTGGTTCCTGCTTAGCTCTGAGGTTGTTGGACCTTGGAGAAAGGGAGCAGTTCTGAAAAATTAATTTTTGCTCTATTTTAATTATAATTAATTATAATTAATTACTTTTAATTAGTTACTGCTCAAGCTGTGGAATAGATAATCAAAGAAAGTTGTTGCTAGGATTGTCAAGTAACCATCCTAACCTCTTCCTTCTCTGTTTCCATAATCCTGGCAGTGCTACATGGAACTACTGTGATTAACATAAACATACCTATGCAATGATGCTGAACCATAGCAATGCTTTGCTTTATCATGCTCTTTGGTTCAACGTAAACTAAAATATCATATTTTTTCAGAATATAAGACGCATTTCCCCCTCCTAAAAGAGGCTGAAAATTTGAGTGAATCTTATATTCCAAATATAGCTTTTTTGAAGCCTTTTTTCAGCCCTAACGAGGCACTAGTGAGTGAAGAGATCTCCATGCTTTGCCTGCTCCCTCCGACTCTCGGCTGTACTTTAGAAGCTGTTTTTCAGCCCTAATGAGGCACTAGTGAGTGAAGCGATCTTCCGAGCTTTGCCTGCTTTTCTCATTGCTTCTCTCTCCAAAGATCAGCTGTGCTTTAGAAGCTGTTTTTTATCCTCAAGCAGGGGATAAAATGTGTAGCGCGCTCTCAAAACCAGCAAACTAATGTGCTGAAGCTGACCAGACTAAGGACGCAAGCTAGATGAATACCTGGTAGGCAGATTCCCCCCTCCACCATTTTCCTTCCCAAAAACTAAGCTGTGTCTTATACTTCAGTGCATCTTATACTCTAAAAAATATGGTAGCCAACTTAGCCAAATGGCTAGCCTTCCAAATGTGTTCTCATGTGATGCACATCATCAAACAGAAGGCTATTAAATACGGAAGGCTATTGGATGTCCAAAGTTGCTGTTCTATTGATAATGGAAGTTAACAAGATACTTTGATTTCAGCATCCAGATAGAAATTTGCTTCCATTTTTTTTTCTAACATTCACATTCAATTTAAGAGGATTTGTTTTACAAATGCTTTCAAAGGAGAAGAATGTGAATGTGAAATATATTTTTAGGGAGGGTACTAAGTCCTTTCACTTAGAAAAAAGATGGTCCACCTGCCATCGTACAATCCTCTCTCCAGCAGATTGCAACTCCTAACTTCCTGGTTTCCAGTGAACTCCAGGCCTATTAGGGCCTTTCCAGAAGAAATGTGAGTATCGTTACTAAGGAAAAAAAAGTCCTATCCTGAGGAGAAACTGTTGGTGCCCAATCTCTTGGCCAAAAATCCTGTGGAGAATTTTGAAAAGCTGGACTCAACTGTAAACTATAAAGCTGGAGATTTGTTTTTAAAACTTCCTACATTTGTGCTCTACACTTTCCATCACTATTTAACTATTAAATATTATTTTACAGGGGTGTCACATCTTCTGAAAAGTGTCTATTGAGCACCAAACACTGGAAGAAAACTTGTCAAATGGAAGTATAAATATTCATATTCTCACTTGGTGAACAACGGAAAAACATTTAGCAGGAACACGTATGTCAAATAATAATACTCTGAAGACAAATTTCCACCTTTCACTTCTTATAAAGTAAAAAGCAATGTACTCTGCCTACAAGTAGCTCTCAATTGGACCAAGAATTTTCATAGCTAAACAAGGTGATTGGTAAACAGGTTGTAACTGATTCTATGGCCTTTTTTGCTGTGCTTGCAAGATAATCATTGCAGTTAAATGAATCATGTCTTTATCACGTGAATTTGGTTTCCCCCACTGATGTTGCTTGCTGGAATTCGGATGGGGAAGATCACAAATGTAAATCACTAGGACACTGCAACCATCATAAATATTTGCTGGTTGCTAAGTACCTGAATTCCGATCACATGACGATGGGGATACTTGGATGGTTGTAAGTATGAGGACCATTCATAAGTCACTATGTGCCATTGTAACTTCAGTGTAACCCACGAAACAGATGGCTTCAAGTTGAGGATTACCTGTGTTGAATTAATTAATTCACTCTAAAATGTTTGATGGAATGATGCAGAGGATGAATGATGAAGAGGAATGATGCAGAAAATACCTCCTTGTTCTGTGCTATTGATCTTTCTAGAAAAGAGTTGTGTTCTTTTAAGGTCTTTGAAATGCCAAATGTTTAATATGGGTGTTCTTAACCATGCAAAGGTGCTCTATCGCTATATGGCCTACTTTTTATTCTGTTCATCTTGGCTTTTTAGAGAGAGAACATTGCATTTGCAGTTTTTGCAGGAAAGAGACCCAACCTTTTCAGTAATACCAAGAGTAGGAGAGAGAGTAGAATCCCAAGTCCATATTAGCAATCAGGCATGTTAGCAATCAGGCATGTTGGCAATTCTATTAAATCAAGGTTTTCCAACCTTGGTAATTTTTAAGAAATGTGGATTTCAACTCATGCTGGTTGTGGAATTCTGGAAGTTGAAAGTCACATATATTAAAAGTTGCCAAATTTGAAAAACGTTGTCTTGGATGAAATAATGCAATGGCCAAGAAATATCTTAGCTTTTGGAGTACCTTAGTCTTTGTAGTCCAAAATAGCATTCAGACAGGTTTTTAAAGCACTGGTATTCTATTGGTTGCAATCTTAGCATTTTAATCTATTATCTATCTATCTATATATCTGTCTGTCTGTCTGTCTCTCTCTCTCCCATCTATCGATCATATCTCTTCCTCTCCCTCCCTCCCTCTCTCTCTCTCTCTCTCTCTCTCTCTCTCTCTCTTTTCTATCTAAACATCCATGTAATCACAAAATAATCTGTCTGGATCATGAATCTATCTTAAATGCACAATTAAAATACAGTGCATCAATCCAGCCTATATATGTTACCTATAAATCGGATATTTGCTTTTGGGGTATACTTCTCCCATGTAAAATGACTTAAAAACAACTAAAAGTTGCACTTTACAAAACAACAGAAAAATGTACGTGGTACAAGAAAGCTCTGGAAATTCTTTTACAAAATAATTTCAAAAGATCCATTTTGGTCATTAAACAAACCAACAAAAAACAAAACAAAACACCCAATTCTTTTCAGAGCAACAAAAATAAAAGCTTTTATTCGTTCATTTGAATATAAAACAGGCGTTATCACAGATGTACAAAGCGTACTGGTGTTTTAACATACAAGAAGGTTGCTGTTTGCACATAAAATTTTTTTTTTTGGAACTGTGATTGGCTGAGTTACATGGATGTCTCTAACCAGTCACCACACTCTATGAAATAACGCTGCTAACATTCAACTGATAAAAGGGACAGTTTCCCCTTGGGTAAAGTGTCAAGCAGGATTAAATATATATAATAAACGAGCACCATGAAGAATCTGCTCCTGTTGCTTAGTTTTGTGTTTCAATGTTCACTGTGAACCCTCCTCCTTCATTTGCCTGTTCGGGATTGGTTTTTTTCTCTTTCTTTTCAGGTGTCCATCAGGTTGATTACATGATTTTGTCTGACTTCAAAAGCACAAGTTCACAAGACAAACAGTTTATACATTCTCATGAATGGTTTATCTACAGTACAATTTCTAATACAGAGCAATCTTTCCTTATTGCTGAATCTGATGGTTACATATGTTTTTTTTTTTCTCTTCACTTGCATGACAAAACTAGGATATTCAGTTTACATTTACTGTCCTAATTTTTTAAAGAGTTGAAACGACCGGCAGGTTGCCGAAGCGATCAGTGATTTAACGGTGCTGTACGACTGCGTTGCAGTCCTTCACGCTTCCCCAGGAGTGGAAAGTTGTCTTAAGTGAAGGTTAAAAGAGAGGCGGTTGCAAAGCGACAGCTGGATTTGTGTCAGCGGTAGCAGCGATGTCACATGTTAGTTCATACATGGCAGTTAGGCTCATGATCAAGTCGTGTGAACTTTGTAGCAACTTGACGTTCTACAAACAGATTGTATTTTTGATGGCCCCACACAGAACAATGTGGCAGAACTCTTCCCTATCCAGAGGCCTTTGGGACATGAGAAATATTCATAGGGCAAAGAAAATCTAGAAAAAGTTCATCTGAAACTTAAAATGCAAAAAAAGAGTCATGAAATACTCTGTATTGTACACGGAGGCTACAAACCATTCCTTTAAGTACTCCCATCTATTAAAGAAGAAAACAAAAAGAGGATGGACTGGAACCAAAGGAAACCTGCAAAGGTGCATCAAAACAATTCCATTGTATGCGAGATATAAGGATCCCGAGGTGTTTATCCTACAACTCTGTTACACATGCAAATTTCAATGGACGTTAAGCAATTATTCCGAACCTGTAAAAAAAAAACAAATTAAAAGAAAGGTGTTCTTCTTCCTGGTTAATCTTCATCTTCTCATCAAGCATGGGTTGACCTGGGGATTACTAAAGGAAAATGAAATCAGCAAAGAAGACAAGGAGAAAACCAGAAATGGGACAGGCGGTCGATTTACCTGAAGAGATTTAAAAATGGCAAAAATCAGAGCAAGAGGGAAGGGTGGGAGAAGAGAGAGGCAAGCTGGGGAGATGTGGTTTTGTTCCCTTCGTTTCTTGCTCTATTGGCAGACGGAAGGATTGCATCACAACCTTTGAATTTCAATCCCTCAGTTTGACAAACATTAGCAGGTGCACTAAACTAGGCCAAATCACTTAAAGAGGGTTTCTGGTTATTGTCCAATAACAAATAAGATACTTTTTCAAAGCAACAACTTTCTACAAAGTGTTAAATAGATGGACTCTCTCCTTTCCCAAGTTAAACCAGACAGCAGAAACACTCTTCTTTTCTTTTCTTTTTTTACAAAAAAAGAAACAAAAAAAAACCAACAACCCCAAAACCCAACCCTTGTGCAAAACGACCATCAAAAAGCTAACAAAAATTGTCCTTACCACAAGGGGAAAAAAAAAACCCATTAAAAAGTATTAACAAAAACGAAAGTTGAACTTGAAAAGAAAAAAAAATGACAATTATTGTGCAACAATATTATGTAGCTAAGGAAAACAGTGCTATACTTCAAACCTGCCTTTTCTAACATCTAAGAAAGTGTATCAACATACATGCCAACATTTATGGTCACCTCGATGGTAAAGAATAGTATTCTTTGTAGTGCACTGTTCCAAGTCTTTGGCCACAAGTCGATCTGCTCTGGGAAGAGTCATGATAAGCGGATTCTGTCCTGGTTTAGTTGTCCTGCCAGGGGGCATCTTGTCGCCTCGGCTCTTCCCAAGAGACTTGCCAAGACTTTAAGGACCTTCCAATTCAGCCTTCCCTCTTGAGAACTGCAGCACCATCGGAGGAAAAGGATGGTGGAGGAAAAAGCAGGGCCCTTGCGGGGAGCTAAAGCAAGTTTGGGGGAACAGTCAGCTGGGAGATTTGGGTGGGCAGGGGACACTCACCCCAGGCTCCTAAAGGGACTGCTTAACCTCTTGCTCTTGGACTGAGCAAGACAAGAAGTCTGCGACCTTGAAATCAACTCACTGCCTTGCAAGCGGCAGCAAACAAATTTGTATCTGCTGGTATATGGAAGATTCTTTTAGGTGGGGACACTGAGCAATCGAGAACTGCTGTTTTCCCCCTAAATGTTTGTGAATAATGTTCATTATCTACAGTGGGAAAAGAGACACCATGCAAGTGATGAGTACTGCATCTTTTTAAAACTTTATGACTCTTTTTTGTCATTAGTGAATTCATATTTCATATATATATATTTTTGATGTGATACTATCCACTCAAGATAATACAACCTTTTGTTTTTATATTAGCAAACACTGCAAGAGTTTAATATTCTTGAATGTTTCTCTTTTATACTTCTAAAGAGATCAAAATAAATTAAAGGTTTTGTACATAATTACAGAAGTAGTTAACTTATTTTATCTTTTTAGTTTAGTACAAAGATATCTGCAAGTTCATTGCCGAAATACACCTTATTTATAAAGATTTGTTCATTCTAACACTAATAATCAAAGGCTTTTTTTTTTACCTCTGAACTTCAGCATTTCCAGGAGAGAAAGCTGTTAAAAATTCTAATTTGAGAAGGTGCTGTTTTGAGCATTTTTTTCTCGTACCTCAGTGTAGCTTCCTAGGTGAATGGAATAGAAAACGGCTTAAAATTAGTAATGGGGCCATAGTGAGAAAAGTTTGATTTTATACAGACATTTTTTTAAAAAGAAGCAAACCAAAACAATTCAATCATATCATGAGCTGTTCAAAAATATCCATGTGTGGGTGAATGGCTAGGTGGGGGCAGATTAAAAAAAAATAGCTAGTTCAGTTTAACATAAGATACAAAGCCTATTACTTAGAAAGCAGTATTCATCCCAATAAGCAAAAAATAATCTTATTTTAAAAAGTCTAGTAATGGGCTTTCCAACAAACCGAAGCAGTACCCCAAAGTCCTTCTGTGCTAAAATGTAGTGGTAAAAGAAACACATTTCACATTTTTATGTCCTGCCAATAATGGGTACTTCAATAAGTCCTAAGAGAAAGAGTTCCATTCTGAAGACCGTTACTTGTACATTGTTTAGTGTACATAAAAAAAGTGTTTTATACATCTAGAGTCCAGTCCATGGGAAACCTTAAAGATATAAGACTACATATTATAGGCCACATAGATTGGATCTAACTGGTCTGCCAAAAATCCATCTCGTAGGTGCATTCGCTGCTTCTCTCCACGGGAGTTGATAGGGATGACTCCAACGTCTACCACCACCACGACCCCAACAATCAGATAGTGTTCCTCCAGGACCACATTGGTGACCAAAGGAACCAGGTCTAAGGCTTCTTGCTCTGATCCATCCAGTTCAACGACAACAACCAACAAATTTGTCCAGGTAAACACCGCGCTGGAAGGTGATGGGGAAAATTATATCAATACACTCCATGCATGGGAAAGAGGAGAAAGAGAGAGCCAACATAATTATTGCACTATTGGGAAGGATAATTCTAACCCTGTAAAAATGTATTGACAATACATGTCTACATCAACTTGGAAATGGATCTGTTTTTATAGAGGGGCAGAGAAGAGGATTGTCAATCAGTTTGGTTAAATTTCCTGGAGCTGTTCAATGCCATCCATTTCTATATCTATATTCCAGAAATTATACATACATACATACATACATACATACATACACACACATTTTTTGCACTATAAGATGCACCTGACCACAAGATGCACCTAGGTTTAGAGGAGGAAAACAAGAAAAAAATATATGAATATGGAGCGCCGAATAGAGCGCAGCAGTGTAGTGAGGGCAGGAGGCGAAGCCTGAGAGGACCACAAATACGTGTCCTCTCATGTGCCAGCTCTGCCTATTGACTCCTGCACTCTGGCGGGGTTCAGCATTGTAAAAGGTCCCCGCCATTATAGCCCCACTGCAATATTCACTCCATAAGACGCAGACATTTCCACCCACTGGGGAAGTGCATCTTATGGAGCGAAAAATACGGTATGTACAGTAATACAATATAAACACTTTTTTGACATTAATGTTTTTAAAGAGCAAGCAATATATACACACACACAAACTATTGCTTACCGTTTAAAAAAAATTAATGCCATAGGTAGTGTTTATATTTGTGATTCCATTACCTTATTTGGTTTGATAAACTGTTTCCATCTTTCATTAATAAAGAAAAAAAGAAAAAGCAACACAGGCATTGAATTCATCAGTTCATGCTAAAATGTAAACCAATTTGTTTAATCTGTAATGCAGAGCTCATGGTGGCTATTTTCTTTAATGGAATTGTCCCTAAATGTCTCTTTGGGGAAAATATGCAAGTCTTGAATGCAAATGAAAAATAAATATATTCCTGGTTCCCGAAACTTTGATGAGCTGTTTAAATCACCAATCCTGCGGGCATTTTCTACTCTTCTGAATAACCCAAATAATTTTTTGGTACACTCATCATTGACTAACACACTTATTTCATTCATTCAATGAATAACATGGCTGCCCAACCTAAAATGCGACTTTGAGCAACTAAGAAAAAAATAAGAATGTCAAGCAAAAAAGTGGTGTGAGAGAACGTGATCCAAGTGAATTTGTACCCAGTCCAAAGAGGTGTGGCATTGTTCAAACAAATGCACGTACTCACACAGCGAAACCAGTACCCAGTACTTACCATTCCGTAATGCTTTTGTGTGCTCTAATCACTGATGTCTCTATATCTATGGGATGATACCGCATTCCTCGCAATTCCATGGCTTCATCTAATGCACCTACTACGTAAAGTGCATCGTGTCGTTCTGACAACATAAGAGGAAAAAGAAAAACAGAAATGGTTCATTATACAAAACCACCAGTGACAGTGATAATAGAATGATCTAACGCTGAAATTTACAGTTGTTTTCTTTAGGAAAAGCTTTTCCCAACCTGGCTTGGAATTCTGGGAACTGTAGTCTCAACTTCTCTGGAGAATTTCTTTGTGTTATGAGTGGGGGAGGTTGGTTTCTGTTTCAATTTCTTATACATGATTTCAAGATTACATAATAAAGGTGAAATATACAACTTTTTAAAAATACCCTGTTTCCCCCAAAATAAGACATCCCCTGATAATAAGCCCAATCGGGCTTTTGAGCGCATGGCAATAAGGCCAAGCGCTTATTTTAGTATTCAAAAAAATATAAGATAGAGTCTCATTTTCGGGGAAACACAGTAAAAGGCACTTGATTAATACAGAAAGAGCAATTAAAACGGTGTTGTATTTATTTCCTCCCACATTCCTTCTTCCTGACATATTTTCTTAAAGCAGATTGATATGGACCATAGAACAGCTAAAAAAATAAAATAAATTTATAATAATCTCATATAACATTAGTTGAAGTTTAAGCAGGAAGGAAAGGAAAGGTGTCCCTGCGGATTTTATTCTGCGAGCCATTACTTATTATATGGGGTGATACCATTTCAAAGCCATTGAGCCAGCGCTGTCTGAAGCCATTTCCACAATCATGTGGCCAGCATGATGCCATGGAGTGTTTACCTTCCCAGCGAGGTGGTACCCATTTATCTACTCTAATTTGCAAGCTTTCAAACTGCTAGGTGGACAGGAGTCACAGTGAGTGAACTGAAGCTAAGCAAAGACAGCATTGATCCCATCGGGCAACACTCTGGTCTCAAACCCAGGCTATCACTGACAAGCCCAGTGTCTTAACCACTGAGCCACCCTAACCAGGTTTAAGCAGGACCATCAATAATAATATGAAATAAGAAATAATTACAGATAATAAAACTTTGAAGACTGATTTTGCCATCAAGACTGGGGCTCTGGATTAGTGGGTGAGCTTAAATGATTCTGATTTCTGGGGTCATGAAAAGATAGCCCCCTGTATTAACTTCTGGTCAATTATCAGTGCATGATATATCAACACATGTACACGCAGACACAACAACTATTTAATTAGATGCTGCTTCCATTTTTAAATGGTATTAGTAATTCAATAATTAAACAGAGATGCAAATACCCACGCTAACATCTGAATTACTAAAAAATCTGATACTAATATCATGTTACTCCAAAAAAAAAGACCTATCCTGAAAAGTTAATTTTTTACATGTGTGCCCAATATAAGATCTACCCCAAAATAAGCCCTAATTAAGGCCCTGCCCACTCTGGGGCGTGTAGGGTGGGGTGAGGTGCATGGGTAAAAATTTGTATGTAGTATGAGGGGGTGTAGAGCTGCCCTACTACTTACCTTTGGACATTTGCAGCCAGGCCTCGCACATCCCTGCCTTGCCAGTCCACTTCTTCTGAAGCCGGCAAGGCTTTTCTGAAGGCCTCTACAGCTGACAACAGAGCTCTGGATCGATCCGGAACTCTGTTATCGGCTGCAGAGTCCTTCAGGAAAGCCTTGCTGGCTGCAGAAGAAATTCCTGAAGGCTTCTGACAGAGAAAAGGAGACCAGGGCAACATGCACAAGTGAGGTGAGTCAGTGGAAGACATCCCCCCGAAAATAAGACCTGGTGTAAGACCAGGTCTTATTTTCCAGGAAACACGCTAGAAAATTGTCCCATTAACTACAAAGAAAGTGCATTTGAGATAAATGGATCTCTGTTTATCCAATTTAGATGAAACAGACAAACATTTCCTCCAAAGATCACCTCAAAATCACAAATGTCACACAATCCACAGTAGTCCAACTCATTCATATCATCTAAGTCAAATGTAATGACATTATGACCTCAAGTAACAAAAATGCTGCAAATTATATCATTTATAGATAATCAAGATTCATGTATACACCTTCATCCTCAAATGAGATGTTAAACTAAATTCTATATGTCACTCATTTGGAGTAGGCAACCTTTTGCTAGATAGAGTCCACATTTAATTCCCTTTTAGTGTGATGAAAATTTAGAATTGCTTCTGGAGTCTCTTTCTCAGAACTGCCGATCTTCTGGTAGAAATGGAATGTGGATGGAACTATGTCACACATTTGGATGAGCCATGATTTCTATTTTTTTGTTTTGGAAGGAGAGGGATTAACTGTGCTATGCCTGTTGTACTTGTTTTAGCCTTTACACCAGAGGTCCACAATCCCTGGTCCATGGAATGGCACTGGTCCATGGCATGGCAGAAACTGGTCCGCACAAACAAGCGAAGCCCCATTCACGGATGTGGGCAGCATGCAAAACCATGTCCTTTCAGGCCCACGGAAAAATCTCACTCCACAGAACCGGCCCCTGGTGCCCAAAAGGTTGGGGGCCACTGCTTTACACTACAGAAGGCCAGTGTGGTTTCTGAGGCCCACACTGGGGAGTGAAACTCTGGATCAACGTAAATGTGGCCAGGAAAGCAACTAGACTCAATTTGCTTTGCTTTTATATTTAATTTAGTATAGTTAATATTATTACTCTCCAAGATAACTTGTTTAATAAATATATTCTTATTTTTATTCTTATTCTCACATTGAAAATTACAATTTTGGGAGCAATTCTAGGAAGGTATGTAAAGTAACGCTTAGATAATATACCTTTGCACATCAGAGGGGGTGTTAGGGATGCAAAACAGCAGGAGTGTCAAACTTGATTTCATTGAGGGCCGCATCATGGTTGTGTTTGACCTCGGAGGGCCGGCGGGGTGTGTGGCTGGGGGTGGGCATGGCTGGGGTGGGCATGACACGGGACTCATGTCAGGGAGGGGCACCTGTGGTGGCCAAGTGCTAAGGCAGGGCTTCCTTGAGACTCTCCCTCACTCTCATTATACAGGTAACCCTTGAGGCCGAAAATGGGGTGTGGGAGGGCCACGTGTGCCCCCCCTTTTTGCTAGCAGAAGTACTGTGAGCCAGTCCTTTGCTATTTCTAGGCCAGCTCAACAGGTCATATCTAAGCACCCTGCAGGCCGGATCCAGCCTGTGGGCCTTGAGTTTGACATCCTTGCAAAAGAGGGTCTGTGTAAAGAAACTTCTTCTAGCCAAAGCATATCATCCTTCTAATCCTTTCTACAGCCCAGGCATGGTTGACATAAACAACAGAGCTGCTGAGAAGATATTGCATAATGCACTGCAACTATGTACCACTCTCCAAAAGCTGCACTGGGTACGTAATTTTCAAAACTTAACCAAAAAGCCTACCTCCATTTGCATCTGTAAGTTCTGTCCTCCTCAAGAATCCCAGGTAGCCAGTTCGTGCCCAGATAGTTTGTGTGTCTCCAAAACTCAGTCTCGAGTTAAAATGATCTGATTGTAGGGATTCATCACCATAGATTGTAAAATATCCACTGGCGTTGTGGGCACTGTGAACCCATATCTATGTGAAACAGGAACAAATATGTTTTAATTGCAGGAAAGCTTCTTTTGCTTCAAAAGGTTTTAAATCTTTGGTCTTTCCATGAGAGGCCTTTACTAAAAGGAACATCAATTTACTTTCAAATAAATTAAGGTTTGAGAATCACTACTAGCCTTTAATGTGGAACCCAATGATTATGGTTTTTCAAGATTAACACATCTTGCAAAATTTGGCATTTCCCCTAACACATCACATGAATTCAGGTAGAACTTAAAAAAGAAGCAGTAAAAACAGCCAACCAACAATAACTGTTGCAGTGGGTGAGTAATGTCAAAAATCATGAGTTCATCTGCAACAATGGGATGCATGTACAACAGGTGTTTTCTTGGAGTAGCATCTGATTAAACATAGCCAGAAAGAAAGAGGAAGAAGGAAGAATCTTGGAAAAAGAATTAGTGACTCTTAACTATGACAATGCAAAGTAGATACTGCCTATCATTAATTCCGCACACATTCATTAAGCTGTGTGATATATCACCTGCTAGATTAGGCTGCCCAAATAATGCTATGAGAAAAAGGAGTTGACCTGTAATCAATGCCTCTCATTTGGCCCTAACCTTGGCACAGTGTGGGACTTACCTCTCCAAGATGAGAGTCACCAAGGGGGCCCTTTGTTTCTGGATTAGCAATAATGATACGAACGCCGGGGAGGATCTATTGAAAGACAAAATGAGTCATATTTGGTCAAGAGCCAGGTTGTGTCTATATTGTTTCACACAACAACAAAACTTCACCGCCTCATTTCTGAAAATCTTTAAGAAACACAGCAGGCTTCCCAAAAGGAAAGAAGTGGGTGCAACTTCTCCGAGGAAAGTGACACCATACTCAAGCTTTGTAAATTCATTATTGTGAATTAGCTCTTCACTAAGGAGGATGACTCATCAGCCTTGGTGTTTTCACTTGTGCCCAAAATCATGACCACCAGCAGTGCTAATGATCTGAAAAGCATATGGTAAGCACATATTCTGCATATATAAGGAACCAGATACAATTTCTTACAATGAGTTCCCTCAGGAATTATTGCCAATTAGCATAGACCAGAGAGGAGTCTTATAGAGCTCAGATGCACATTCTTTCCAAAATGTGGGGCGATGGTGAGGAGAATCATGGAGATCAAATCCCAAATTCTCTGTTAATTCCTAATCATCCAATCATTTTGTTTCCATATATTTTCTCTCTGACACACACACATCCCTTGCAATGTATCTATTGCCTCAGGAAGACTGAAGCTACATAGCATCTTTCTTTCTTCCTCACCCTACATATCTATTGATCTCCATTCTCACATTTCCACCTACATCCTTTCATTCACATTTCCTCCCAGTTGCAAAGTTTCCTTCCTCTCATTCATACATTTTATCTCATTCACACAGTTTCATTCAGCTTTTCTACCATGGAGAGTTGAAAAAAATGGGCACTTTCTTTGTGGGATAATAGGAAAAGAAAAGCAGGATACATTAAACCTCTAAAGTTGCATGTATCTTTCAGAGCATGATTTGTCCACATGTGATACAGATAATATTGATACAAGTGGATGAAAAGCTTTGATATAAATATTTTTTCCAAGTTGAGGAAGTCCAGGTGGTTTAGATTTAACCCTGGGAAGACTAAAGGCGTGCTTGAGACACCATCAAATAATTGGAAATATTGATCTTTAATAGTAAGAAACCATAATGAATGCACTCATTTCAGAATTCTAGGTTTCTAGAAGTTGATAATATGCATGACTCTGCAAGTTCTGAGTGTAAATAATCATATATCTGCATGCATATATCCCTGTTAAAATATTTGTTTAATCACTCCATTCAGATGGTTAAGAATTTTTATATTTTTACCTTTCCTGATTCCATGAGAGGCAAACTATGGGGAGACCCTCTTTCTACTAAACGCACTCTGAAAATAAAAAAAAAGAATTATGAATGAACAAAAACTGCAATACCAGATGCGCATGCAGAGTTACACCTCTTAAGTACCTGAATTTCAGCCCTTATTAGTTTGCCCAGTTGCTTTCTATTTGCTAAAGGGAAGATCTAGCTTAAAAAAAATAAACTGCAGTCCCCCTCCTGCTTACTGGAAAGGGCTACTGGACACAACTTGAATTACTTTCAAGTCAGGATACCCTGATTGAAATCCCAACTTATGCATAAGCCCAACAACCTTGTATTGTGATCAAGGATGTTATTTAAATTTAAAGCAGGTCAATTTAGCTAGCAGGAAACAGAATTGGTAGGACCATTGTGCCCAGAGACAGCTTCCCATGGTGTATGTTTGTGTGTTTGCATATGTGTGCATTCAAGTTCTTTCCTCCTTTTGTTCAGAGGCAATCTGTGTTCAGTCTCTGGCACTTCTGGGTTGGCATAGTTCATTGTCCTTACTTCTTTCTAAGTAGGTGTCCTAGAAAACCTCTTCAACATCAGGTTATATTCAGAACTACAGAGGTCCTACTGTGCACCTCTCGTTTAACAGTTAAGAAAACAGATCTTTGTCAGATCCCAAACAGGCAGTTAGCAAAAGTGAGAAAATGGTTGCCTTTGATGTCTATGGGTGCAAAAAGTCAACATGGAACACACAACCACACAATTTAGAGCGGGTCCTCTTTTTATGTGCGTGCAATGCACCTGCTAAAAAAAAAAACCCCTCAACCTTAACAAGCCAAACAAGATTGCTTTCTGTTCAAGCTGAGATCTTGAGAAATTGTCATGAATGGCTAACTCAAATATTTCTCAACTTTGGCGACTTTTAAGATGTGTCAACTTCAGTCCCCAGAATGATCAACAGATCTTTAAGTTAACAAGATAGAAAAACACTGGGCTATGTGGATTCCTCTGACTGAGGTGCTGAAGATAGTTAATATATTGCACTACATTGTTATTCCTAAAGAGAGAAGAGGGCATCATTAAATACACTGGGAAGAATATTAACAGCATTACGTTAAAACTTGTTTAATACATTTAACTGAAATACAGTTTAAGCCTTGCCCTTGTTTCCTGCTCTTCCCTGATTCTGCCTAATTATGGGAAGCCAATGACAGCTCTTAGCTTGAAAAAAAAACTGAAACCAGCTTCTACAGGTAAGACTTTGCAGGGAGAAGACGGAGCAGGTCAAGGAAGGGTAGACCTAAAAGAACAAAACACTTGACAAAAGGACAATTGTTGCTGCTGCTATTTTTTTTCACTGTACCTCAGCTGTATCTAGAGCTGCTCAATTCTTTTGCTAGGATAGACTATTAATCTATGTGAAATTGCTTCCTGACCTTGTAGCATATGTAGCTTTTGTACATCGGAGCCAGAAAAAGAGGAATAAAAAGAGTAATTTATATTTATATACTCCTTCAAAGCAGCAATTTCTCAAACAGGTCAATCCGAACATTGGCTTTTCTTTGTCATCCCCGCTATCCCTTTGAAAAACGACAGACTGGTTTTAATAACTATTCATTAAATAATTATTATTTATGTAGCATAGCACACTTCCCCTACAAAAGCTAAAGCTTGTATGTAGAAGGTTACAAACAGCAACAGCAAGAGGTAGTGCTCCTCACGGTCAAGTCCCTGAATTCAACTGGGATTGAATTCAATCCTCATTTCATTGTACCACCTAGGACTGCGTTCGACACTGGCCTGAGAGATTTGCAGATCAGAGGCTAAGAAGAGATGACCCCACATTTTTGAAAACAATCAAGAAATATACTAATATAAATTTGTATATAAATGTAAAAAAATATATAAATATAGAACTGTTGTGTAGTGTTCTGGATTCAAGTGCTTTTGGGAGCAAACGAGTGCACAGGTAGCATCTCTCATCAACCAGGAACAGACATTTTTCTCCTGTATTCTGAAGCTCCTTTTCCTATATCGAATCCCTATTCTAAGCCTTTCTCTGAACCGTATCCACTTGGCTTCAAACCAGTGCTAATTTTCCAATGAGAACAGAGCAAACAGCTAAACCCTCCAATTAGTTCTGTACAGAAAAGCAAGAGACCATCAAAAGTTGTTTTGTTCTTTTAATAAGGTCTCTCCAACAACTCCTAGTTAGGTTCTACAGACAAACATAATCACATGGAAGACTGCATTTTTTTTGTTTTTAAAAAGTATATTCATCCACAAAAGGTTTATTCATCCAAGTTCCAAATCTCTCCTCTTACATCACCACATATTGGTCAGAGGTGCCCATGAAAACGAAGGCTACAATTTCAACAGCTTTCACTGCACCTGTTGTTGAAAATGTCATTCCAATGGTAGAATTTGCATTTGCTAGAATTTATAAAAGAGGCTAAGAAGCACCGTAAAGGGCATTGGCCATACTATGGGATGCTCATAGATATAGGAAGAAAGAAGGTAGGAATATGTATTTAATTATTTGTTGGATTTATGTGCTGCACATTTTAGCTGGAGACATCTCTGACTTACAAACATTAAAACCAAAAACATTAGAAAGATAAAACAGTGATAACAATAATGATCATTAAGAGATTAAAAGGGGAAGAGAAAATAGCAGGAATACCACATGGAGAGGTAGAATCTTCTCTTAGTCTACTAACTACCCCCAGAGTGATACCCTTCCCCCCCCCCCAAATATGGACAGTTCCTTACGAATTATGCAAAAGGACTATGATGAACCAATGTGTTTTTAATTTAATAATGTAGAAACGCAATCTGGAAATTCAGTTCTTTCAAGTAACTTCATTCCTTTCTTTCGCTATATTTTAAAAAATATATGCCTTTTACACTTATGTGAATAACGCCTACCGTGTTTCTCCAAAAAGATGACCCACCTTGAAAAGAAGCCCTATCACGTTTTTGAACACATGCAATCAAATTAAGCCCCACCCACAAAATTAGCTCAAATTAAGACCCCGCCCACCCCAGGATGCAAAGGTGGGGCGTGGCACACAGGTAAAAAATAAGCTAGGGTGGGGATGGGAGGGTGGAGCTGCCCTACTTAACAGGCCTTGCACACCCCGACACCTGCCTCGCCTTCTTCTGCGGCTGTTTGCTGATGGCATCTGAAGGTGAAACGGAGGCCGGGGCGATGCATGCAAGTGGCCATAGAAGTGGGCCAGCAGCGGGCTCCTGCTGAGCGGGGCTGTCGGTGCCACCACCGTGAGGTGAATCAATAATTAGAACCCTGCAAAAAGAAGGCCCAGGCGTTTTTTCGGGGATCAAAAGAAAATAACACCCGGCCTTCTTTTTGGAGAAACACAGTAGTAATGTTCCTCATCTTCTAATATGAATTTTGCAAAATTAAAGTAAAACTTATACCTGTCATGTCTGAGAGCCCTCATGTCAACATACACAGTGGTTGGGTCTGGCCCAGATGTTCCCTGTAAAAAAAACTTTCAGTTAGCTTCTGAAATAATAGGTTGTTTTTGTTTGTACATTTTAATTATTGTTACAATTTTAAAAGAGCAAATCTGTTATACTGTCATGGTAAGAAAAACAAGGAACACATTAATAGGCTACGTATGTAAATGTATGTGGAGATCTAATAATCTCTTCCTTGGCTTCTTCATTGCAAGCATAATTTCTAGTTGCTCACCTTCCTGAAAATGAGCCTCAATGGAAAAATAAGGAATTTTTGGCAAATTCTAAAGAAACAGAATTGGCTGAAGACCACACAGCCCGCAAAGGTTCAAGTTTAAATTTCCTGAGACACAGATGCAAGAGCTTTATGTAAAATTGAAAATGTTCTAAAGCAAGATATTTGATACCAACATATAGAAAATGAGGAAGCATAGCCAGTTATTCTGTTACTTCAAAACATATTATATTTTAAAAAACAGCACACTAATTTGTTAGTGGCCATTTCACCCAGATCCAGTAATTATTTCTATGAACATATGCATATGGTCTTTACCAAAGGCTTCTTTCTATGTAGAGACTGGGTTCACACGCTACACTGAACCATAGTTTGTTGCCTGGGATCACACAAGCCAAAAACATGGTTTACAAATTACACAGACTGAATTTACACTGAGTGCAATAGCACTTAAGACTTATATACCGCTTTACAGTGGTTTACAGCCCTTTCTAAGCGGTATAGAGTCAACATATTGCCCCCAACAATTTGGGTCGTCATTGTACCCACTTCGGAAGGATGGAAGGCGGAAGCAACCTTGAGCCTGGTGGGATTTGAACTGCCAAATTGCAGGCAGCTGGCAGGCAGCAGAAATAGCATGCAGTACTGCACTCTAATCACTGCACCACCATGGCGAATGAACAAACTGGCTTAGTATATCATGTGAAGTAGCGCAAGAGGGACTTGCACCTCAGTGCAATTAAAAAGAAAAACTAAAGCATGGTGATTTGAGCTCAGTACTATACAATGCAACCCAGGACAGATTATTTCGATTAGAAACCAGATGCATTAAACCACATTGCTTTCTAACCTCCTTCGGGTTCTATTGCAACACTGGTACTGTAAATGTTTGGAGATGTTTTAAGACTTAAAGTGCCCAACCTGCCCTGTGCAACTGGTTAAAAATGTGCATTTAACGAAAGGCACATTCTTATTGGCTCATTTTACAGCATATACTCTGTTGATAGAAACTCCTAAATCTGGATATGCCTAAAGAGGAGACAGCTATTATAACGAGAGCTGGTTTGACGTTCCAGCTTCAGGTTTTTTCTCAGCCACAGATGCTTGCAGGATGACTTCAGCTTAATTACTCTTTCTCAGCTCAATTGCTATGATGGGGAAAAATTGGAGAGGATGTTATATGTACTGCCTTGAGCTCCTGAAGGAAAGTCAGACAATAAAGAAATGATGAACTATCTACAAATGTTTTGTAGATGTCTACGGGACATCTACAAAAATAAAGCACAATGTTGAAGAAGAATGGACATTGGACTTGGATTCTTGAGTTTCGAGGCTGTTTTTTGGCACTTTATTTCTTGGCACTCCTTTTTTAAAAAAATCAGGTTCTATGCTAAGGAAAGCAGGAGGCATCTAAAAAAATGTACTAAACATTGACCAGCATCCCATCACCAAGAGAAGGGCAAGGAGGGCCAGAGAAAATTATAGGAGGGCATCACTAGGCAACTTGGCATAATGTCAACACATTATATTCTTGTGTTGGCATCCAGCACAGCTGTCAATGTACTAATATACTCAGTTGCAGATTAACAGACTAGTACTCAGAGCGGAAAAGCCCACTACCATTATTTAAAAAGAGGAAGAGTGGGAAAGAAGCACTCTATAAATACAGGTAGTCCTCAACTTACGATCACAACCGAACCCAACTTTCTGTTGTTAAATGAGACATTTAACTGAGTTTTGCCTCGTTTTACAACCTTTCTTGCCACAGTTGTTAAGTGAATCACTGCAGTTGATAAGTTAGCAACCTGGTTGATCCATGACCCTGGGACACAGCAATGGACATAAATACGAACCAGTTGCCAATTTTGATCACAAGATCATGGAGATGCTTCAAAGGTCATCACTATGAAAAACAGCGATAAGTCACATTTTTCAGGGCCCTTGTAATGTTGAATCGTCACTAAATGAGCTGTTGTAAGTCAAGGACTACCTGTATTACATTAGGAACTGTTTTCATGATTGACCAGAAGCAGTTTATAAAGTTCAAATGCGACCATTTGTACATTAAGAATCATCATACCTGGGTGTTGTTTTTTAGAACACATTCCCAAGGATGTTACAAAGTGTTGATTGACTTTGGATGAAGACTATATCTGGATAACAGCTATTAATTATTTCATTTCTTTGCACAAAATTTTATTTCCTTGACGTTTCCTGGCCAGTTCTGGCTATTGCACTGAATCACACTGCACTGAATCACATGTACACATCAAATCATGTGTACATCCCCACTCAAAGGTCTCCGGATTCTATTTAGTCTGTCCATTACCAGGTGGTTATTTTACAGAACAGGTAAATTCCCTACCTGCTCGCCCAGTTTCCCCAGCCCGTGCGGCTACAGCGGCAGGAATAGGGGGAGATGGGGAGGAGAGACAGTAACACATGAAAAAAAACCCAATTATGAAGATAATAATAATTGACAAAGAAATGGAAGTTGAGAGAAAAATAAAGAGAATTATGCACAATGAGTGTAATAAAAGGAAAAAAAAACCATGTCCATGAGTCCCTTCGGGGAGAAGGGCGGTATATAAATATAATAAATAAATACATATAATATAAGGATTTTATAAACTATACATTTTATTATTTAAAGATCTAGAAATGAAAATAAGATGGAAGTGCCATTTTAATAGAGCAAACAGGAGAGGCAGACATATGTAGACTTTCCAATTTTTAACAAACAAAAGTTCAGCAGTTTAAGAGACATTATAGATACTATTGTTTGAGGGCATTGTGTGGAACTCTACTCTTCAGATGAAACGGTGCCATACTATACCTTCACATTTCGATAATTGCCATACCTTTTTCAAAAGATTAAAATGAAATGGAACACTCCTTTGTTAAGCCTGAAAAGCACATCTGCGTGTACAGGAAGGAACAAGTCATCCATTTTGAGAGGAATGCTCAGCTCCTACTTTTCAATGGATAATTCTATCATGACCACCTGCCTTCCGTCACACGCAAGCTTGCCTCTGTGAATGAAACGGAGCCAGGAAGTTCTCTATTCCCCCAAACTGAAGTATAAATTTGCTAAGAAATTTCAGTTATAAGGATGGTGCTTCCTAAAGGCAAAAATGGTACACCCATATCCTTTGCTTCGTTGTAAGGGAAGGTAGACTACTAGAGCATAAAATCAGCTCCATGGGGAGTCTGAGACTACTTTTATTGTAACAAATCTTGCAAGTCTGATTGTGCTGTATTTCCTCCTCAGGGGTGAAATCTACTTACCTTCCGTAACAGTTCGGAAGTGCACGCTCTATGTGTGTGTACCCATCACATGCACGCTTGGACTCTCTGCGTATGCGCAGAGGGTCAAAAAAAGATTGCTTCCTGGTTAAAACCAGGAAGTAACGATGTCTGGGTGGGTGGGTGGAGCCTTGTGCTGCCGCCGCTACAGGTTCTCCAAACCACGCACTGCCACCGCTACCAGTTCGGCTGAAGCGGTCTGAACTGGTAGCATTTCACCCCTGCTCCTCCTCCTCCTCTTTATATGTCAGCAAATTAGAGAGGCATCTACCTGAGCCACTTCTACATGTTATCTTGTTTTGGGGGGGCCATAGAGCCACTCTAGCAAGATCATCTCTCCATAATAAATTAGCCATTTCTGCCTGTTGCAGTTCTACTATTGAAATCAATATATGTACAGCATAATCCTACAATATTTATTCAAGAATAGATTATATACAGGTAGCCCTCGACTTACAACAGTTCATTTAGTGACCATTCAAAATTACAATGGACTGAAAAATGTGATTTACGACCGTTTTTCACTCGACTGTTGTACCATCCCTACGGTCATGTGATCAAAATTCAGATGCTTGGCAACTGACTCAAATTTATGACAATTGCAGTGTCCCAAGATCATGTGATCACCTTTTCTGACCTTTTGACAAGTAAAGTAAAGGGGAAGCCAGATTCACTTAACAACTGTGTTACTAACTTAACAACCGCGGTGATTCACTCAACAACTGTGGCAAAGAAGGTTGTAAAATGGGGCAAAACTCACTCAACAAATGCCTTGTTTAACAACAGAAATATTGGGTTCAATTGAGGTTGTATGTTGAGGACTACCTGTAGATAAGATTGAATAGTTTTCAAAGAAGGAAAATACATGATCTCCCACTACACAAAGTTTTGCATTCAACAAAGACCTTTTTTGCAGGGAGTTCCTGGATCCAAGTATCATAAAACACAGTAGAACACAGGAAAGATATAGCTGTTTTACCAGGAACTATTAAGATCAGGAAATAAACTTCTAAGACTTAAGATCTGATCCTTGCAGAAAAGATGCACTTAGAAAATATCAGATTATCTGTTGTTCTAGAGCTATGATGGCGAACCTATGGCACGCGTGCCACAGGTGGCACGTGGAGCCATATCTGTGGGCATGCTACAGCATTGCTCTAGCTCAGCTCTAGCCCACATGCGTGCGCTGGCCAGTTGACTTTTGAGCCTTTTGGGCCCACTGGAAGTTGGGAAACGGGTTGTTTCTGGCCTCCAGAGAGCCTCCGGGGGAGTGGGGAAGGCTGTTTTCATCCTCCCCAGGCTCCTAGAAAGCCTCTGAAGCCTGGGGAGGGCAAAAAATGGGCCTACTGGGCCCAACGTGCCATCACATGCCAAAAGTGAGATCGTACAGGGGGGTCGCGCGTGCATGCACAGGGGGCGGGGTGCATTGAATTATGGGTGTGGGCATGTGCATGCTCGACCCTCCCCCCGCTCCCCCCGCTTTTGGCACGCGATGGCAAAAAGGTTAGTCATCACGGCCCTAGAGTTTAACTCACAGAAAACAAATGTTCTTTGAATATGCTGAAAGTCTGCAAATAGCAACATTCTCAGAATTTTGCATGGATAAATTATTTGATGCTTCTGAATCACAAGTAAATTCTATCTGAACAATTAAAATGAAGATCAAGTTAGCAAGTTTAAAGTGAAGTTTTTAAATAGGCAAAGATTTATAGACTTTTGTGAATGGTACACCCTCTACAAATATTGTATATCATCAAATCTTTTCTTAGATTATATATTTTACTGAGGACTGAAGTGTGATGGATTGGATCCAAATAATCAGATGTATTTTGATTCTACTGAAACCAATAAGGCAAATTCATTGATTTCAATGAGAAATAAGTTTATTTTGCTTTATTTGAAACCAAGTCAGAAAATATATGCAAGGATGTAATGTTTTTAAAATTAAAATTGAAAATGATAGGTAGGCAGGTTATCTTTGCATGGATATCTATTAATATAAGACAGTAATCTTTTATTATTATTATTAATTTATTATTTTATTTATTTATTTATTTTTATTTTATTTATTATTATTAATATAAGACAGTAATAATAAGACAGTAATCTGAATAGTTTTTATCCGAGAGCTATAATTGCACTCAGCAATGAACTAAAGGGCCACCATCAGTGAGCTGTTGGACAGTATTACTTGGTCTGTTATGTGGATGTTTGGGTGGTTTAGGGGTGGGGAATTGTGGTGGGTGGGAGTGTGTTTGGGGATTGTTATGTATGTTGGACCTGGTCTTTGGGTGTTAAATGAAATTCGTTGTATGGGTATACTGTATATATACGTACAATGACAATAAAGTTATTTATTTATTTATTCTAATTGTGAACAGCTGATGTAAACAAATTTATTTGGGAAACGTGCATTTGTCTGTTTCTAAAGCAGAGTTTAAAGCAAATTCTGGAAGCTTACTTTCCTGAAATTTGAAATTAAATGAAATTGGGGAAATCTCCTCTATTATCTCAACTACTCCTTCAGGAGTAAGCATTCTTTAGGATCTTCTGAATGTGGAATGGCTAATGTATATGTTTGTAATGCACATTCATCTGGAACAATCAACATAATCTAGGACATTGTTCACAACCAGGGTTTATGATCTCTTGAGCAGCTTAGGCATGATTAATACTCCTCAAAGAGACCAGGGGTTGCAAAGTTTCGGTTGATAGCTTTAGTAAGTTATTTATTACAGTTTGGGCACATTACCACAGAGTAGTGGAATTATTCAGTTGTATGTTATCTCTACAGAAAATTTATACACTTTGCAATATTAATATTTCTGATGGAAAATGAATAGTATTTTATTTCCATACTTTAAACTTCTAAGCTTTAAAATGTACAGGCCACTAACCAGCTAATAAGGCCAATTCATCTTAGCTGTCACTGAGTTTCAAAGAAAGAAATTATTCTAACAAGGACACTAAAATAAATACCTAAACAAATACCAAGATATGGCGGGAAGCATCAAATTTGGCAGCTTTATGATTGACAAGCACCGTAGCACAATTTCCTTTCTCACTAACAAATGAAAATTTTAACATAATGCATCCACATTGTAAATGTTTCTTTAGAAAGATGAATTAGTAAAATATCTGCATGCATGCATTCATACATGTTGCTGGTCTTGAATATTCTTTACTATATTTTATTTTATGACCTGCCCAAGTTGAAGCCCTCTGCTAGTATACCAGAAATTATCATGAAATTTGGAATGAGAATAAACTGTATGACTTAAGTATCCTTGATTGACTTGCAATGCTTTTGATATTTTTCTGAAGCCAGGCGGCTTCACTTCCATTTAGTATGTTCTCTCAGCAAAACTGTGTCCTGGCAAGAAGCCACCGTGTGATCAGAATGGCAGACTCTTTAGGAGATTTTATTACTGTTCCCTTTTATGTCCTGGGATCGGGGCACTAGGTTTTAGAACTGAATACAATGCTATCTACCTTTATGGAGGAAAAGAAGTAGGGAAAAGAAAATCTGATTATGAAAGTCAGAGGATTATAAAATCTTAGAATGCATTCAGGGAAATAGTGTAAAATCTGGCCGATGGCACATTTAAATACCTTCCCACATTACAATCCCTTCACCCTTGGCTGAATAAATATTTAGGGAATTGTTGCCCAATGGTGCACATATATATTTTCTGAAATTGTATTGTGCGGAGAAGGATCGCAAACCATGTGATATCTCTAAGTGATGTGACCGTTGGAAACTTGAAACTAAAGATACAAAGAAGAGAACCCCAACAGGTGACCAAAAACTAATAGACATAGTTATATACATAAATACTAAGGAATTACTATTTTAAAAAATCCAACTCATTTTTAATATGTGAAAATAAAATGGAGTGGGAAGATGGAAACCATCAGAAAACAAAACTGGAACAGGCAGCAGGAAATTTTCCCACCCAAATAATTTTTTATTTGAAATGGATGAGGTTCATCTCCAGTTCGGCATAGTGCAAAAAATAATACAAGCTTATCTTATAAGATAATAAAACGTTTATAAGGTTTACTACAGTACTGTGATTGCAAATAGCTTTTTACCCTCTAAAATAGGATTACAGGGAATTGTTGTGGTCCGCCAGCAGCTTGTGGAGCTGGCAGTGGAGTTGGACAGTGAGGAGGCTGGGGAGGAACATGGGCCAGTCCTGGAGTCTGGGGAAGGCTCGGACGAGGGCTCTGCATCGGAGGTAGAGATTGGGCTAGGGCCACCTGGGAATTATGCATGGACTCCGGAGCCGCCAGAGTCGGACATCAGAGAGGCAGAGGAACAGGAGGAGCCTGTTCCTAGTGCGCGCATGCGCAGAGCGGCCAGAAGGCAAGAACAGTTAAAACAAAAGGGATGATTCGGGAGTAAGGCCTGGAGAGGATTGGCCCATTCCATAAGGCTTAAAAGAGGAGCAAAGGCACGTGGGCCCTTTGCAGGAAAGCAACGTTGTTAATTCTGTTCCCAGTCGGCATCTCTGTTTGATTCTGGACTCCATGTGGCTTTGCCAAGTAGGTCATTGGCAGCATGTCAAGGGAGATAAAGGTTGGTGATTATCCTGAAGGACTTCTCCCAAAGGACTTTTTGCAACTAGTTGGGACTCAGCTGTGAATGAACATAATTCACAGCTATTGCAATAAAAGAGGTTTTTGGGACTACTCATGTGTTTTAATGACTCAGGAAGCCTAGGTCACAACAGGAATCCTCAACTTATAACCATTCATTTAACAACAGTTTGAAGTAATGACAGGCTTGGAAAGGTTGTTTCACGGCCTGTAAAGCTCTTCTGTCGCAAACTATGCCCCTCTCGCCCCACAGTCACATGACTATGATTTGGGTGCTTGGCAACCCTTTTGCACTAACCACCAGTTGCCAGGAACTTCACTATCATGTGATTGCCATTTACAATCTTCTGCAATCTACCAGCTCCCCAGGAAAGTCAATTGACAGCTGGCAGGGCAGGTTGCCAGCTGTTGCCACCTGCCAACAAGACTCCATCTTATTTCGGGGGGTGCGGGCACTCAGGGGGGGCACTTAACTGAAAGAGCTCCCTTCCAAAATCCAAGCAGACAAAGAACTGAAATCCTTTGGCAGAGAGCTCTTTCAGCCAGCCCCTCAAAATGAGAGGAAGCTAAAATTCAAGGAAGATTTTCAGCTCCCTGAGTGGAAAGGCAGCGTTGTAAGGTAAGGAGTACTATGTGTTTCGGGGTTGGGGGCCTGGAACCTGGAAAGTCTGGAGCAGGCAATGACGAGTGTCTCTCCACTCAGAAGCTGAAAATTCTCCCTCAAGATTCAGGGCCGGCTGTCTACGACTGCCTTTCCATTCAGCTGCTTGTATTTCACAGGGGGAATTGTTAGCTCCTTAATGGAGAGACACTCAGATATGGCCTGCCTTGGGAATCTATGATTCACCCCAACTCATCCCACCCGAGTCATCCTGCACTACCTGGAAGTCTGTCCAGTTAGTGAAGCAGTCATGTAACACCACTTTGCTTAATGACCAAGATTATGATCCCAGTTGTGGTTATAAGGAAAGAAGTTATGACATTAATACTAAATTCTGTTAATTTTTCCCCCTTCTGGACAATATAAACTTCCAGTAGGGGTTGGACTTCAAAAACCATAATGGCTAGGAACTCTGGGAGTTTTAAGATATCAGGCAAATATCAGATTGGGACAAGTACTTTAGACATGGAAATTTAATCCATTTCTAACACTAGCCACAATAACTGAGTAACACTAGAGTGATTTTAAGACACTATATTTTTCAAGTCCTTATTTTACTGACACGATTAAAAAAATAATTATAAGCCGAGCATAAAGATTTGGGTTGAGTTTTACAACTTACAAATTAAGGAAATTTCATACAGGTATTTACTGTGTTGCTTTCATCCTGAGGACAGAATAAATGTTATAAATGTAACATAAAAAGAATTATGGAAAAACTCATCAACAAAACCCGAAAAGGTGTATGCTTGCAGTATGAAAAAGGAACATCTTTTTACACTTGCAATGATTAAGAAAGTAACTAACCATCTTAAGTGAAACCTGCTTGTTTTCCCTTAAGCAAGGACTGCTTTTACAATTTTTGCCAACAGGAAAGAGAGCGAGAGAGAGAGAGCCTTACCTGCAAACATATAGCTAAGTTAACTCTGCAGCCAAAGGATGTGCTGACAGCTCTGGGATGGAGGCCCAGATCTTTAAAAAGCTTTGAAAAAGATTGTGTCAGAGCTATTCGGGGTCGTTCTTCTGCCACAACCACACATGTCCGCACCCTTGACAGGTCCAGCCCTCTTGCCTGGAAACAAAGGACAAACTCGGGTCATCCCAAGAGTAGTGTTGACATTTGGACAGATGAAATAGCCAAGACATCAGAAGCAGAAATGAACTTTGGGTTACAAAAATAACTGTATTTTGGAATAAGTGGGGACATCCTCATAGCAAACATCATAGATGTTTTTGCCAATGTTTCCAAGTTTCCCAACCTTTTAAAATATGTGGACTTCAACTCCCAGAATTTCCCAGGCAACATGCTGGCTGCGGAATTCCAGGTATTGAAATTGACACGGTAGAGCATGCTGCTAGGGAATTCTGGGAGTTGTATTATTTCAGATATCTTAAAGTTGTTATGGTCTCACCTACCTATAATTCTGCATTACGGAGAACAGAAAGTGTTTATTGTTTTTAGTTTACCCCTTTTACAAGCCACACAAATTCCCTTCTTAAACTGTGAGCCTGTTTTGAACGGATATAGGATGGGGCAATAATTATAATGCGACTTGTTAGCCATTTTGAATCCCATTTGTTAGAAAATGGGAGGAAAGGCAAAGATTGTCTTAAAAATCTTATATTCAACAAAATGTAAAGAGAGTCTTCAGTGGAAAGTTGAAAGTGTGTGAGCTCACATACCAAGCTATGATTTAACTTTGACTAAATTCACACAAAGTGGAAAGTAGAATTCCACTTGCCCAGTTGAAGGTGTACTTCAGTCCTTGATTCATAAAGGCAATTGTTTATCAACAATATATACAGTGATATCAAATGGGGAGAAGAAGCTCAGGCAACATAGGCTGTAGGGGGGAAAAAAAGGATATGAACAAGGATCCCTCACCTTCAAAGATTCTGTTTGTGAACCAAGGCCCTTGGTGCAAAGCTCCATAACCGAGTAGGAACAAAAGGTATCTCTTACTTTGTACTGGCTCACAGCCAGAAGCCATAGAGCAGGTGTAGTTTCCAATTCTGAGGGAGGAATTAAAATAGACTGGTGTCCTGAATAAACGCTGTAAAGATACAAGATTGGTTAATGCCATGACGAGAAATCTGTCTTGAGACCAGAAGATGTCAAATTGAAAAAGAAATTATTTTTCAAAATTCTGGAAGGAGACAGCTCTCCCTGAGACCTTTTAGCTCAGGGTTGGACAATCTGAAGCCCTCTGGATGTTACTCAGTTGGTTTCCAATTGCTCCATCAAGAATAGCCAATGGTCAGAGATCTTGACTACTAAAGAATTGCAGCAACTACCAGAGGGCTACAGTTTCCCCACAGCTTGTAAATCTTAGGAATCAAAACAGTGGCAACAAATATATATTCCTGAGGAAAAAGTCAAACAAAATGAGCTAGCTTTAAATCAGTTTATGTGAAAAAAGACCCAGTGGTTGGAACTTTATTTTGCTTACGCTAGATAGTTTTTCAATAGTAGCATGAAGATGGAAAGTTCCCTGTGATGAATTACTACTGCTGTCAAGAATACTCCCTTGAGGAAATAGTCTTTAGTAAGCTACCAGATTCTTCTTCTCTGTCCCTCTGGGATTTGGAACAAAACATGGATTGACTGAGCAAGTGGCTCAACCGACCAGATTGCTCACCTTGTGAAATGATTAACAGATAACATTACAGGAATATAGGGATGCTAAGGATGGTAAGGAAAGTCCTTTGCATACAAAAGATCCCATCTTTGATGGCTGAGAAATGGCTTGGAAATCTCTCTTCACTTCCTTTTTCTGGCATGTCATCATATGCAATTCTGAGATTTCTAGATAGTTTGTAATTTAATTAGTAACTGCATCTGATTCTGGTTGGCTTTTTATGATCAGATAATGCTGCCATCTAGATGGGATATTTGCATATATCCCTTTTTTGAAGAATGAGAGAACTAGAAGACGGCTTTTAAGCCACTGAAAGAATTTCTTGGTCTTTGCAGAAATTCAATGAAAGGCATCCTCTAACAAACACACTATCTAGATCCTATTTGAAACATACCACTCTAGAGGGAATTTCTAATCTTGTTTTATTATTTTATTATTTTGTTTCGGTGAATTGCTATTTTTAAATTTGTTCTACATCCTTCCTTTTGGTGATATTTTCAGAAGTGCAGTGTTTAAAAAAAAATACAAATCCAGCTTTCAAACCATCTCATGTTACAAACTAATACTTTCAGTAGAATTTAAGTGTGAATGCTTCAACCATATTGCATATATGGTTGAAATCTACTCTGGCTAGCCTATGCTACATTAAACACTGCTTGTTGCACATACAACAATGGATGGCTTCACACATTCCACCTAAACAAAACTGAACAATGCTAGATTCAGTATGAGGTATGAACCAATTTTCCGTCAAGGCAAGTTTATGTATAACTTGATCTAAATGGATCTGGTTTATTAATAAAAGTTCAGGTAGAACAGTACTAGCCTTTCCTAACTATGGAACGCAGGGAAGCTTCAGATTCGATATTTTCAATACTGAGCAGAAACATCATTTTAGGAATCTTCCCAGATCAAAGTGAAAATGCTGGTCAAACACCCTAGATCTTCTGCATGAAAAGCAGTGTTCTCCCACCAGATTTACAACCCTTAGATGGCTGTTGTTAGTTTTGCAAAATTATTTATCCAAAAGAAAATTTAACATTTTAGTTTAAAGACTATCCCGGCAGTTCATAAATTTACACATAAACATGAATATCAGGAAATTATAACACCTCAGGCTCCACATAAAAAGAAATAAAAGTTGGAGAAATTAAAAAAAAACATGTTGGGTTTCTAGACTTCAGAATCAATACCGAACCGAACAGTTGCTAGAATAAACATATTTAGAAAGGCTTAAGAAAAAAATCTTCCCAAACCCAAAAACATGGCAGGGGAAAAAAATGACAATACAATGAAGCCCAGCACTATGTCTTTGGCACAAACAGCTAAAAGGTTTAGAAAACTAATGTCTATGAACTCACGTTGGCCTGACAATTGTTGTTCTGGCCAGAATGCATCAATCTTTGACAAACATTTCCAGGAAATCCTGCTGGAGTGGGTGGCCAATTGATAGGAATCTGGAGAATTTTTGATAGAGGTCTATTGCTCTGCTTTGCAAGGTTTCTTTTCATTATTATTTTATACCCGTGGGGACATAAAATAAAAACAAAAACAAAACTTTGCAAAACCATGCAATGCAGCCATGACTTACCAATGGGCTGGCTCCATGCTCCAAGGGGTTTTCCTTAGTAGTTTGAAAGTCTCAGAATGCTGCATTCTGGGACATCACAATGGAGCAGGCCAGCACAACTTCATAGCATCTATAACAGGGATAAACAGATGGTTTTATTGTATTACTACGTTTTATATATAGGTATAAATTTGGCTGCTTGTGCTCAGATTGCAAACCCTGGGTATCTAGGGTTCAATCCCTTTTTATACTCCTGTTGCAGTGATTAATGGCAATGATACCAAACTGGAATAAAAACAATGTGGCCCCAACTGCTATCCTTTTTTTAAAAAAAAACACAATTTAAATTTACTTCAAGTGTGTTTACGTGATCAAGAACTTCATCAGAGGTTTAAGAGTGCTGCAATTCTTGAAGTAGAGTTTATCAAGCCTATATTTGTTCTAATGCCTCTGCTAATGCAGCAGAGTTGAGAATTCCGTTACAAAATGTATGCTAAGAAATTCAAGTAGTCCTCAATTTATGACCAAAATTTATGAGCCCCAAATTTATGTTACTAAGCGAGACATTTGTTAAGTGAATTTTGCCCTGTTTTATGACCTTTCTTGCCACAGTTGTTAATTCACAGTTGTGAATCACTGCAGTTGTTAAGTTAGTAACATAGTTGATAAGTGGCTTCCCCATTGACTTTGCTTGTCAGAAAGTCACAAAAGATAAGAACAGGACAGCAAACTGTCATAAATATGAACCACTTGCCTTCAAATTTTGACCATATGGGAATGGTTGTAAAGGTGAAAAACGGTCCTAGGTCATTTTTTTCAGTGCCATTGTAACTTTGAATGGTCTCTAAACGAATGGTTTTAATCAAGGACTACCTGTACAAAATGTCTGTAATAGGCAGACATGAATGGTTTGCATATCCCTATTTCTGTGTATTAAAAGTTTTAACTGTAGTTTTTGAAATAAGATTCTGAGAATCTCTTAGCAGAAATGGCATTTCTTTTTCAGGAAACGCTTTTGGAACAATACCTATAAACAAGTTTGGCAGGAAGCAAAAGGACATTTTGTGTTGAGTTTCCAATTGCTTAAAATATTTAGGAAAACTGGGAGAGGGAGACAAACTTAAATCCTGCCCGCTAAGAAAAAAAAATGGATTAAAGGTTTCCTTTCCTTTCAGTGGACATGATTATCTTACTAGCCTCCCCCTCTTTATATCCTTTTGCTAACAACGAATTACAGGTTTTATTTCCCAATTTGGTATATGCCACACTCATGTAATGTCTCGGTAGCCAAAGCAGCTTTATCCACAGGGAGAGATTAGCCAGTTTGGAGAAATGTCAAGAACTGTGCTGAAAAAAAAAAAGAAGTATGGATGTGATATTCCATTAAAAGCACTCCAGTGAGAGTTAGTGGCAACATGGAATAGTATGAAGGAAAAAAAAATGAATGGTTGTCTTAAACTCTGAAGAGGATTGTTCCACACGGCAATATTTTCTTGTAACTAGCTAAAATACCCACTTGCCCAAATGTAATAAGACACCATGACTCCGTTTATCCTCTCTATTTTGCTTCTAGAACTGATAGGTTGGTCTTCAAACTTAAATCCAGCTTCAATCTTTGCTTTGTTATGTCAATTAATCCTTTTCCTGGGAGATGATACACTGGATCCCTGTCCTCCGTACACATACAAGCAGAATCCAGCAGTAATGTCCTGCCACGTCCAAAAAAAAAGATATTTGACAGTTCTCATCAGGAAAACTTACCTACAGAGGCACCAAAGGACAAACCCCAGTCCACAATAGGGATCCAAACAAATCGCAACTTCTCTAGAAGGGTAAAGTTCACACTGCAACTTAATAGAACGACAAAAGGCACTAGTGGCTGCATGAGACATCTGGAAAAAGAAGAGGGAAAAAAAACAACAATCAGAATGATAAATAAACTATGCCATTCTGAAGGGTTGCTTCTGAAGCGCTGCCAGATCTTAAGTTAGTAACAGAATAAAAATAATCATTCCCCCCCCCATCTCTTCTCTCCATACTCTCATTTCCATCTCTTAGAAGCAAACCCTTACTGAATCTTTCCCATACTATTAAAATTAATATGTTTTCAAAGAAGAACAATCAATCAACCAGCGCAGCAAATGAAAAACAAACAGAAAGTGACTCATTGTGGTTTTGATTTCTAGGTTATAATCCAGAACTGCTGGAAATTATGTGGAACCCTGAAGAGGAGAGTAAAAATAGAAAGTGCTACAGATGGCAGACATGGGTCAGTAAAAGACCAAATGCTTAACATGCAAAAAGTTAAGACTCTCCTACTAGTGTCAGTTAAAGAATGTTCTACCATGTGAAAAAACCTAAAAACTAGCTCTTGCTGTCTTGGCTTTATCCTAGTGTCACAATATTGTACCTCCTGTGAAAAATAGAACAAGGGGATTTCCCTGCGCCCCCTTAAAAATAAAATAATAAATCATGGAAGTAGCAGTTAAGGAAAACTAAATGAGATTTTTTCTTGTTCTTCCCCTACACCAGTAGTGGTTCGGACCGGTTCGCAAGAACTGGTAGTAAAACTAGTGGGAGGCTCCACCCATTGACCTGGACGTCATCATAGGTGATCTGCACATGCGCAGAAGAGTGCATGCGCGCACAGCGAACCGGTAGTAAAGGTAAGTAGAACCCATCCCTGCCCCCCTACATGTGTCTTATCCAGATCTTGACTTATCCAGTGTGAGTGTGTAATTCTTACCTTCACCCCTGCTAACATTCCAGTTGTAGATACACTGAAATCGAGATAAGCTAGCATGTCAGGATTCGAAGGTTTGAAGATCTGAGGAGGCCGTTTCTTTGGCAAATCATCTATGAAGAAAAAGGGAGACGTGATTCTTGTGACATTGTGAAAGATGCAAATATCCGCAACAGAGCAAAGATATGTAACAAAACAAATATACAACATACCTGTGTCTAATATAGGTGGCCACGTTCTGACATCCACTGCTGCTGCTGCCTCCCGGGACCGTAATAATTTACATATTAATTGTGTTGTCATTAAACAAGCAGAGCGACTCACCTGGGAATTTCAGCAGAAAGAGAAAGAAGAAATTTAAATCTCTACACTTTTTTTTGGTTCAATCATATCCCAATTTTGGAGACTGTCTAGACAGGTTCTTGCAGTTTTCTTATCAAGGTTTTTAGAAATAGTTTGTCATTGCCTCCTTCCTAGGGTTGATAGTGTGTGGCTGGATCAAGACCTCCCAGTCGGCTTTGTGTCTAAGGTAGGACTAGAACTCACAGTTTTCCTGTTTCATATCCAGATGCCATTACACCAAACTGGCTGTTTGCTTCGCATTACAAGTGAATTACTATTTCACTTTTTATAAAGTACATCTTAAGTTTAAAGAGAACATCTCACTACTCCAAATGTTTTCAAATTCAGACGTTCAATACAGGTTCCTCCCGCCTCCCACCAAAAAAATTCTATGATGATGTGGAATGCAGCCACTAGACCAATAAAGGAGAATATTTATAGCTCAGGGTTGAAATGAGGGGTCCTTGGTGCTCTCTGAGCTTGCTTGCTTTTGCAGACGTTACATCATCAATGCTAGTAAGTAGTGCTGTTTTCTATCAGTTTATATCAGGGGTGAAATCCAGCAGGTTCTGACAGGTTTTGGAGAACCGCTTGCGGAAATTTTGAGAACTGGCAAATACTACCTCTGGCTGGCCCCAGAGTGGGGTGGGAATGGAGATTTTGCAATATCCTTCCCCTGCCACGTCCACCAAGCCACGCCCACCAAGCCACAGTGACAGAACCGGTAGTAAAAAAATTTGGATTTCACCACTGGTTTATATTCTGGTGTCTTGGCTATCTGTGTCTTAGGGGCGTTCTTAGGGATTCTTTAGTTGGGCTGTTACTGATGGCTCTTTGGCAGTTTCTTGATTGGGGTATTTCTTACTTGATTGTTGGTCTGAAGTTAACCTTGGAGTTAATCTGAATGTTGATTACTGCTGGAGAGGTTCTGGAGTCTTTTTGTTTTCTTTTGGGCTGGTTGATTGTCTCTTTTGCATAACTTATAGATGTTAATGTCTATGTAACTATTGATGGCTGATTTGTCAGAGTACCAGACTTCTAGAAATTTTCTGGCATTTTTGGATTTGGCCTGGTCTAGAATGGTCATATTTTCCCAATTGTAACTATGGTTAAATCCATCTATATGTTGTGCAGCTACTATACTTACTACCCTGTTTCCCCCAAAATAAGACATCCCCTCATAATAAGTCCAATCAGGCTTTTGAGCGCATGGCAATGAGGCCAATCACTTATTTCAGGGTTCAAAAAAATGTAAGACAGGGTCTTATTTTTGGAGAAGCATGGTATATTCCCCAACCCTCAAAACAATTCCTCTCTGGGCCCAAAAGTTTTAATTCTTAACCCTTGTTATGTCCTTGCTCCACCAAAATCTATTCCTCGCGGCCCCTGGAGACAAAAAATGCAACTCCAGGATGAAAAAGGCAATCTATGCATGTTCTAAGTTAATCATTATTAATGGCCCACTGACCTCCACAATCATCTTCACTGTGGGTAAGGTTGTTGCAATGTTTTGTGGATGGGGAGGCCGAACTGTTATTGGCACACAGCCAGCATATAAACATCCATAAAATGCAGCAATCAGATCTATGCCTGGATGGGACAAAAATAGTTACATGACTGTTAGGAAGAAAGCAAAATGAGAGTAATTTCTAAAAACACCTGTATAATTCCACCTTCCCTAAAGTAATGCTGTTCAGATGTGTTGGGAATACAACCTACATTGAAATGGAGCTTCAATCTTATATCAACTTACCTAGGAGTAAGGATCACTGAACTCACTGGGGCTGACATCTGAACAGACATGCATAAGATTGTGTGGTTAAAAGGAGAGAGAAAGAGAGAAAGACATGTACAGTTTACTTCTACTGAAATGATCTGAATTCATTTGGCTTTAGAGGAGCAGATTTCTCATACAATTGTGAATTTCATTTAGCTGCTGGAGGCAGAATTTGTTTCTCCAGCTCTTTCACTGAATAAACCTGTACATGAAATTCAGCTCTTTATCCCTCATGCTTGTGAGATAGTGGGGGGGAGGATTCTGTCTTCATTGTTCCATAGCAATTCTATTTTGGAAGTCAGTGCATTTAGCAATTACATATAAAACATAGACTAAGTTGTAGGCCATTGTTTCTCAACCTTGGTAACTTCATACTTTTAACTTTAAGACAAATGGATTTCAAATTCCCAGAATTCTCCAGCCAGCACTGGGAAAGCATTGCTAGTTGAGGAATGTGTCCATGTGTGTTAAATTGCCAAGATTGATAAACATTGCTCTAAGGCCATACTGAAACACTTTTGATTGAAATCAGTAACGAGAAGAGGAAATAAAAATGTTAGACATCCCCTTATCCCATTGAGAGCTATAAGAACTGGTCTAAAAGCCCATACACTGAAAGAAAAGCAGTGATGAAAGAGCAATGAGAATTTTTGGAGTATATAATCCTACAAATTCACTCTATATAGCAAGCAGAAAGACCTATACTTGAAGCAAAAATATTAGTACTCTTCCAACTAACCAACCAACCAACCAACCAACCAACCAACCAACCAGCCAGCCAGCCAGCCAATCAGCCAGCCAGCCAGCCAGCCAACCAACCAACCAACCAACCAACCAACCAACCAACCAACCAACCAACCAACCAACCAACCAACCAACCTTATTTATGTACCAGTTAAAGATTTTATAGATAGAACAACAAAGTTAGCTTGCACAATTTACCTGGTGGGTAGACTAAAGCAACATGATCACCATCTTGCAAATGACCCCTTTCCATCAACATTACTGCTATCTTTTCAGCTCGTTTATGTAGCTGGACACAGGTGAGAGAATTTGCTATTGTCCCCTTCATTAAGAAAAAAAAAGGTAGAGACAAAGAAGAAAAATTTAAATATGCAGCTTTTTATTCATTAGCTGAGTTATTGACCTTAGCCTCTGAAACCGGATTAGTAATATAAATGCCACACATTCATTTAATTTTAAGCTGGAAAAAAACCCAAAGGAAGCAAAATCTATATCTTGATTAGGTCAGTTGAAAGGTAGACTTTAAAGCTTTTTGCCTGTAACTATAAAGTGAACTATGATTTTTTTAAAGGAAATTATAGCCACTGCTGAAGAACATTTCAAAATAACTCAAACTGAAATTTAGTAAGGATATAACATGAGGAACCGAGTGCCAGCTATTAGTAATCACTGTTTTCAAATGGCAAAGTGGTTTGAAGCAAGCCTTAACAAAACCCGAACAGCTTGAAATTTTTCAAAAGTAAGAAATTATCAATGTCATAGAGAGAAATTACATCAGATTGCCTCCCAAGCGGTACCATTTGCGGATGCAGTTTGTACAAGTCCATATTCTAGACTATTATTTGTTAGTTTAATTCAATTTGATGCCACCTGACTCCAGAGCAATTTTGGGCAGTTCATGAGACCCAGAGTACAATTTAAAAAAAACATAATAACAGACATTGCACAAAAGCCAGGCTAGAATAGAGCAAAATGGCAATTCCAGCAATAACTCAAACATCCTATCACAGGGGTGTCAAACTGGATTTCTTTGAGGGCTGGATCAGCATTGTAGTCAGTGGTGGGTTGGTCCCGGTTCTGTCCGGTTCTATAGAACCGGTAGTAAAAGCGGTGGGAGCAGTGGTGGTTTGGCGAACCGTTTGTTAAATTGTTGGCTCGCCCCGCCCCTTGCCCCACCCCTTGGCATCACTATTTATTGGCAATGAATAGTGGTGGGCGGGGCAAAGAGTGGGCAAGCCAGCAATTTAACAAACGGTTCGGTGTTTTTTTGTAATTTATTGGCCTCGCAGCACACCAAACCGTTTGTTAAATTGCTGGCTTGCCCGCCCTCGCCTCACCCCACCTCCCACCCACACGGCGCCAGCCTACCCTAGCCCATCCAGTTGCTGGGGGAGACGCATGATTTTTCTCTGCCCCAGAACACTGGTTGCCCAGGCTGCAGCTGAAGCTCCGCCTCGTAATGAGCTCCAGGAGGAGGAGGGGCACCTCCTGCCTCATTGCGAAGCTCAGTAAGAGCAACCAGAGCCGGCTGCAAGTGCAGCCAGGCAGGTGCATGTGCAGTGGAGCGCAGGCTTAAGGTGCCGCGTCCAAGCCGAGGGGCTACCCGATGGTGCGGTAGATGTGCTGTTGCCACTGCCCAAACGAGAGAGGAGAAAGAGATGGAGAGAAAGAGAGATGAAGGAGAGAAAGAGAGGGGGGGGAGAAAGATGAAGGAAAGAAAGAGAGGGGGGAGAAAGAGAGAGGGAGAGAAAGAGAGAAAGGAGAGAAAGGGGGGAGAAAAAAATGGAGAAAAAGATAAAGGAGAGAAAGAGATGGAGAGAAAGAGAAGGAGAGAAAGGGGGAGAAAGAGAGGGGGAAGAAAGAGAGATGGAGAGAAAGATGAAGGAGAGAAAGAGAGGGGAGAGAAAGAGGGATGGAGAAAATGAGAGATGAAGGAGAGAAAGAGGGTGGGGGAGAAAGAAAGAGATGGGAGAGATGAAAGAGACATACAGAAATACCTGTTTAAAAGAAAATATTGGGAGCCACAAAACCTGGGTGGGAGTAAGTGATATGGAGTTGGCAATGTCCATCCAGGTTTAAGGTTGTGTTTAAATGTTTACATGTGTTTGAGTGTTTAAAGTTGCAGACCCATGACCTACCCCATCCGATCACTTCACCCTGCAGCCAGCCCTGTAAGCCAGCGCTGCCTCCCACCTGGGCAGCAGCGGCCTACCTACCCCGGTTGTATCACCTTGCCCTGCAACCAGCCGAAACACCCACCTCGGACTGTCTCCGACTGCTCCAGTAGGTCATTTTTATTTAATTAATTTAATTAAGAATGCTGAAATGAGCATAAATGATGACCAGTCAAAAGTGCGAGGACCTGTCAGAAATCACTTTTTTCAGCCCTCTGGGTAGTCCCTATGTGCATACGGACTACTCAGCGGGCTGAAAAAGTTATTTTTGACCGGTCCTTGTACTTTTAACCAGTCCTCGCACTTACGACTCTCCTCACATTTTACATTTTGCGCCCTATCTTCTCACCGTGGTGAAGAGAACTAGTTGTGAAATGACTGACACGGTTAAGAATGCTGCAATGGGCAGAAATGTGAGGATGGTCATAAGTGTGAGGACTAGTCAAAAGTGCGACGACCAGTCAGAAATGATTTTTTCAGCCCTCTGAGTAGTCCCTATGCACATAGCCACACCCACCCTGTCACATGACCAACTAGTCACGCCCACCCAGTCACATGACCACCAAGCCACACCCCCAACTAAGCCATGCCCACAGAATCAGTTGTTAAAAAAATTGAATCCCACCGCTGGGCGGGAGGCTTCGCCCACCCACCTGGATGTCATAATTGACGATTTGCACCTGCGTAGAAGCGTACGCACGTGCTTCCATTGCAAACCAGTAGTAAAGATAAGTAGAACCCACCCCTGATTGTAGTTCTCCTCTGTGTGCAGCATCCCCTGCCCCATTTTAGGCCTCCCTGGCCTCTAGCAGCACTCTGTCAGCCAAAAACGTTTTGACTGGCAGAGGCACTGCGGGCTGGTCTTTTGATATTTCCAGGCCAGCCCCATGGGCTGGATTTAACCACCTAGTGGGCTGGATCTGGCCTGCAGGCCTTGAGTTTGACACCCCTATCTTATAACATCTAATAGTTTGTGGGTCATTCCAGCAACCATATGGCATTGTGCTTTACAGCACTCTCTGGGAGGTTTATGCTGTGTTGCATATTGGATGGAAGACTAAGTCAACCTTGAGCCCTTCAGGACCGAAGTCCAGGCTGTGGGCAGAGTCAGGTACAATATTGTATTCTAACCACTGGGCTACCAGGGCTCGTACCTATCCAAAAGCTTAGGAGAACTGCCAGTTCTTTATGGTTCTGTGAAAGGATTGGTTCATTGTAGGATACTCCTTTGTCATTTCAAACTTGGTTTTGTATTTAATACCGTGTTTCCCTGAAAATTGGACATCTCCCGAAAATAAGGCCAAGCCTGATTTTTGGGGTGGGCATAAATATACACCGGACATCCCCCGAAAATAAGCCTTAGTGAAGGGGTGGGTGTAGCCAGCATAGGAGGCAGTCCTTCCCTTCCCTTTCACCTCCTGGAGGTTAATTGCTGCCTGCTGATCAGCTGAGCCAGCGAAGGCTCTACAACTTGGCCCTGATCTCCAGAGCACCACCCCAGCTGCCGGCCTCCTCTCCCTTTTCCTGCCGATCTTTCTTTACTTGGGATCGCAGCACAGACTCACATTCCCAAAATGCTCCATCCGAAGCCTTCAGCTTTACAATCCTGGAAGGGCCATCTGTGCCGCGATCCCAAAGAAAAAACGGTGTGTGTGCGAGAGAAAGAGAGAGATCCGATCCAATCTCGGAGAGTTATCCAGGGCTGGCAGCAATGTTCTCTCTGTCCCCCCCACCTCTACACAACACACACAGAAGTCCATCAACCCCCCCCCCCCGCAGCCCCCAACCTCCCAAGGCAGCCACATCCCTTCACTAACCTGCTTTCCAGCTCTGTTCTCCACTGCCACATGCAGGGCAAGAAAGTACTCTGTGGGACTATGGTAAAAACACCTTCCAACTTCACGGGGGTTTTTTTTTCTTCATGAGAAGTTGGAAGGTCTTTACTACTGGGTTTTTGTTTTTTTTACTGTAGTTCAAAGACTATGCGCAGGGGAGAACGGAGCTGGAAAGCAAGTTAGTGAAGGGATGTGGCTGCCCAGGGGGGGGAGAGAGAGGGTTTGGCATGGGTGGCCTGGCTGAAGGGCGTTCAGGTAAGCTGATGCGGGGCCTTCAGGCAGCTCTGCAGCCCCTGCATTGCTTTGTCCTCTATCCCCCCCCCCCCCACCGCCTTGCTTCATTCTTCTTTGCAACGTGCAGCGTCTCACAGAAAGGAGCATTACAGGCAATTCTTGTTACTGTGAGAGGCTGTACGTTGTTTATGGACAGTGTGCAGTGTTGCATCTTCTGTAACATTGACAGGCAGGCCAGGAATGTGTGGGGAGGGGACCACCCGGTAGAGCCCTGAAGGCTTCAGTAAAGTAAAGGGCTCCTGGCCTCGCAAACGGACACACTGTGGAAGCCTCAGGCCAGGGAAGCAGTGACTGAAAGCGGCGAGGCTCAGGATGGGTTTGGATCGCTGCTGCACCCCTCTTGGCCGATTTATCTTGAGGGGTGGGGATCGGAGCACTTGGAGAGGGGCGGGCGAAGGGGTGAGCTAGGGAAAGCGCCACACTGGGCCTTTAAGTGGGGCAGGCCTTCGGGGAAGAGGAGGAGGAAGCTGCTGCTCGGCCCACCAAGGACAGTCTCCTTGCTAGGAAGTGGAGGATCGGGAGGCCCAGTATCCAGTGACCGGGAAAGGCTCACATTTGGGAAGCTGTGGCCGCCCCGGCCAGCCACATGATACTGGCTCAGCTGCCCCTGCACAACAGTTACTTCCATGGCTGCCACCCTCACTGCCCGGTATCTGATCTACCCGATCTTCCTGGTTCCCCTCACACTGCAAAAGCAGCTGTGATTCTTGCCATCTCTTCTCTCTCTGGGGATGGCAGGGCTTCCTGCCCCTCGCTTCTCCCCCTCCCCACCCCACCTGCCAGCCCCAAATTGTGCCCCAAAATAATAAGACCCCCCCTCAAAAATAAGGCCAAGCCCTTATTTCGGGGTTCAAAAAAATATAAGACAGGGTTTTATTTTCGGGAAAACACGGTAGTTCTGAGTTGCAAGTTTATTTATCATCATTATTTATTTAATTTGCATGATGCCAAATTCACAGTGTTTCATAAATTTACAAATAAGAAAGCCAAAAGATATCCTTACCCTACAGTTTAGTAGAGTATAAAGCACATGGTCAGGAGTTGTCTGGGCCCTCCACTGTAAGACTTCTGAGAGGAATAAGAACTGGTGGGGAAAACAAGATAAATATTAAGAAAGAGAGGAATGTAAGAAACACAATTGCTTCTTTAAATATCTTTTAGGCCTAGAAAGAGCACTCTTTTCGCTGAACTGCAAACTGGTACCAGTTTGACAGATTCATAGGTATTATTACTATGAAGAAAAGAAATTTAAGGATGTTGACAATAAAAATCTGAAAATACTTAAAAATCAGTAACATACAATAAATTGCTGACCTTTCTTTTTCAATTAGTCAACGCAGAATTCAATTAATTCATTCTTGTTCTAAATAGTCTGAAATTACCAGCAACTTAGTAGAACTGCATGTATGCACTGATGTGATCAGGAACAACATCCAATTAAAGGTAAAGGTTAAGATTTCCCCTGTCCAGTCCGTGTGTGACTCTAGGGGGCAGCAGTCATCTCTGTTTCTTAGCCAAGGGAGTCAGCACATTCCGAAGACATTTCCGTGGACATGTGGCCATCATGACTATATGCCGAGGCACACGGAAGGCTATTACCTTCCCGCTGAAGTGGTACCTATTTATCTACTTGCATTTGCATGCTTTCGAACTGCTAGGTTTGCAGGAGCTGGGGCAAGTACCAGGAGCTCACCCTGTTGCGTGGCACTTGGGTCAACTGGACTGTTGGCTTTCCAGCAGGCAAGCTCAGCATCTTTAACCACTGAGCCATTGCGCCCCTAATACCCATTTTGTATTAAATATTTATAATGGTCAGTTTTAAAATAGACAACTATACATAATGTGTAGTAAGTAGAAACACGAATACATATTTATCCAGAATTATATAAGACAAAAATAGCATATTTACATCAGATCTGTAACTGTGATTTGACATAGGTTATATATGGTTTTGATGTTATAGATTAGCCTTAGAAAATACATCCCTTGATATAAATATTTGGTCTGAATATATGGACTCTCATATTCCCAGTTCTGAATGGAAGGAAAATTCCAGTAAGTATGCTCTTCTCTGCTCGTTATCCACTATACCTATGGAAGATTTAGGGCTTTACCTTTCTAGCTTGATCATTATCTTCTATTTGTCCCAAATCTCTGCCGCTTGCCTGTGCAATCCTTTTTCCAGAGACCAGATTCCCCACCATCACAGAGGCAGGACCAATTTCTACAGTACATCAGGAAGATGGTGAAAGAAGAATTAAGAACTTCCTTTCCAGTGCAAAATTCATATTACTGTGCTTCCTCATCTAGAGTGAAACTATCTCATACGAAATCCCCTGCCATTTTAGCTGCAAATAATAGGAGCTGCTTCCAGCAAAATGAAATTACTGGATATTTTTTTTGATTTTTTTAAATTATTTTTTTGCTGTCCAATTCCTGCAGCTCAGATCTTGAAGCTCTAATTTCCAAAAAAACTGGGTTGTTGTTGTTTTTTTAAACTCATGAGAGGAAATGAGACAACATTGGTCAGTGGGATCATTACATTTGGTAGTCTCATCTAGCATTTGAGGAGCAAGGGAGATTAGCTGAACCCAGACAATTTGAGATAACTAATAAAATAGGCTTTTGTAGATTTCCTCAGTAGATGGGAGTCAAAAAATTCTCACCCCTTCCTAAGCCTTTCTGCAACGTAAACAAAAAATATAGCAGATTCATAGGAAAGGACCAACCGTCTGAATTGCTAAAAGTATCTTTGTAACAGAGCACATAATCTTGTCTATCAAAGTGTTGCGGAGATACAGGAATCATACTGAAAGATCTCTACTTGCTTTCTAGGTACAATTTAGAATACTGGTTTTAATACATTTTAGGTCTTACTCTTTGAGGGATTGCTTCTCTATTTACTAATCTGTGTGAATTCTAAAATCTGCAGGAGAGGCTCTTCTGAAGTTGTGCCTACTCTGGGCTTCCTTCTGCATCACACCCAAACTACAGAATGCTGGTTCTTCATATTGCAATAATGCCCTGCCTCTAAGAATGCCTTTCTTTTGCCAGACATTTCTTGGTAAAATTATCTGAGTCTGTTTTAATTTATATCCATTTGTTATAAGCTGCCTGACGGACATTTTCAAACAGAAGGATGGTACATAATTAAATGAATAAAAAAATCCATAAAGCAAACCAATATTCCAATCACTGAGTCGAAAACTAACACACACACAGAACATCCAATCAAAAGGTCTTGAATTATGAGGAAATCTAGCTACTCTTATTTTTATTTATTTATATGAACATCTCACTATCGAGTCACTTATTAGGGGATTTCAACCCAAGACACAAACATTAGACTTACCTGGTTGTTTCTGTCTTGGTTTAGGCAGGTTTGTTACACAGGTGTGTGGACACATCAGTACATTACAGGGATGCAATGCTCCTTCAAGGAAGAGCTGCTTTGTTTCTGATAAGTGGATTCCACCAAGCGGAGTCTTTGGGAGTGTGTTTGCTGGTACCAAGGCTAGGCAGTAAACTCCTACTTGATGAATACTGTCTATAGCCTAGAAAAATACATATAAAAAGAAGAAAATTACTATCAGGGTGGGAACAGGATTGAGTTGGTCTGCTCACAAGCACGCAGATATCTGAAAAGTCATGTAGCTACAGAAAGGAACTTTGAAACTCCCTACTATATACGGACTATGATTACACAATTATGTATCTATAATTTACTTAGCCATAATTTGTGATTGCTTCAACTTCATCATTATGCAACAACAACAAAATCCGCCAGGCTGTGTTCACAGGGCCCAATGTTGTTAAAATTTAGAAGTCTAAATTGTAGTTCAATTGTGGTTCAATGTAGTATGTCAACTAATCTAAATGTATCAACTAATCTAAATGTAAAGGTAGAAATAGAAAGTTAAACCAGTAAAAGTGACTTTAAATCATCAAGGTATAATTCTTGACCAACATCAACTTAGGCATGTTTTCACAAAAAGAAAATGAATTAAAAAAAAACCAGACATGGACCAGTCTAGAAAGCATTGTGAGTTCAAGTCCCACCTTAGTCATGAAAGCTGGCTGGGTGACTTTAGGCCAATCATTTTCTCTCAGCCCAACCCACCTCACAGGGTTGTTTGTTGTGGAGAAAATAGGAGGAGGAAGGTGTGTTGGATATGTTTGCTTCCTTGAGTTATTTGTAAAAACGATAAAGACAGGATACAAGTTTAAAAACGCACATTTTTCCTTGCTTGCTATGTAGATTTGCTGTACATTACAAATCAAGACTAATTTTACCTATAAGGATTCAAGAGAAGAAGAAATTTTTTTAAAATCATAGGTTTTGAGTGTCTAAGGAGCAACTTGATTTTAATATATACTAACTTCATACTGGTGAAACTGTATCCTGGTTAAGGTTATTATCGATCAGAGGCCTCAAAAATATTGGCCCTCACTGGTACCCTAGAAAATAGGCTACATAAAACAGAAGTGGACAATCAGCAGCCTTCACAAGGCTTTTCACAACAAAAAATACTAGTTTTTACATCACTGCTAAAAGCTCTTCATTCCTTCTCTTTCTGTTGTCGTGCTGAACCAGCAAGAAGAAATATTGAAGGGAAGAATGGAGGCTGTCATTCAATGTGGTTCTTTCTGCTTTGGCTTTATCCATCAGGTTTCTCACAACACAACACAAGATGACTGAGGAACCGCAGCCATTGAGAGAAAAAGAGATTCTTTTCCCCTTCTCTAAAACCTTGCCAGAAGAAGGGGCACAGATTGCTTCACCTTAACAGTTATTTAAAGAAATATAAACTGGGCAGTGAAAAAGTCAGGCACTTCACCCCAAAACTGATGAAGGACATCAAATTCTAACACTTGAGGGCCATTAAGAAAGGAATGTAATGTGCGGAACCGTATTCTACTAGTCCCATCTACTCAAATTGTCAATGATTTTGGGTCTCCCTCCCTGTGTTGGCTTTGCTTCGATGTACCTGGAACTGGGCATTCGATCAGTCTAATGCATGGCGTGGATTAACACCTTTAAATGGTGGTTTCGGATGCTCTTTTTGGCAGTCCTTGGTAGCTACCTCTCCCTGGTGTTAGCTGACTCCTATACTTCTCGATGGGAGAGGGAGCTGACGAAGAAACTCCACCTGCTAGGTTTTTCGGGGGATGCCTTGGGAGTCTATGGCCTTAAGGATGCCCAATCTAGGGTAGTCCAACGGCTTGTGGACATAGACTTGCAATATCTAAGAGCTAGAGCTAATAAAACCTGCTCCCCTCTGATCTTCAGCCAATTTAACTATTATGGACTGAGGATAGCCTCATATTTTTACACTTTAACCATCCCTAAGTATAGAAGAGTCTTCTCTCTTGCTCGTTTCAACGTCTTGCCCTCAGCATTGCTGGACAGACAATTTAAAAGGCTCCCAATACGTGAGCGGTTTTGCCCTTGTGATAGAGCTGAGGTTGAAACTGTCAAGCATTTTCTTTTATACTGCCCTATGTATAACGCAGGCAGGACTAAATTACTGTCTCTCCTAGAAACAGATCTCTCTGGATCCAATGCTAGTAATTTGACCTTATATTGTTTAGGGGATAGCTCCTCACACATTACTTTTCAGGTTTCTAAATTTTTTTAAAGAGCTGTAACTATTAGAGGAGAACGCTGTAATTCCTCCCAGTCAAGGCTTCTGGTAGCCAACTGTTTATGATGTTACTTTCCCCACGTTTTTTTGCAACTATATTTGTATTTTGGTCTGTGACCGCAAATAAAAGTTATTATTATTATAAATTGTCAATGGGGATGAAGACAACTGGAGTTTATGGACAAAGGGGAATAAAACTTGCACAAACATAGATATTATAAAAGGTAAGGTAAAGGCAAAGCTTTCCCCTGTCCACTCATGTATGACTCTAGGGCAGTGGCTCTCAACCTGTGGGTCGGGACCCCTTTGGGGGTCGAATGACCCTTTCACAGGGGTCGCCTAAGACCATCTGAAAACACATATTTTCAATGGTTTTAGGAATAATTTTATGGTTGGGGGTCACTACAACATGAGGAACTGTATTAAAAGGTCGCGGCATTAGGAAGGTTGGGACCCACTGCTCTAGGGGGCAGTGATCATCTCCATTTCCTAGCTGAGGGAGCCAGCATTGTCCAAAGACACTTTCCTGGTCATGTAGCCAGCATGTCAAAGTCGCACTGTTACCTTCCCACCAAAGTGGTACCTATTTATCTATTCGCATTGGCATGTTTTCAAACTGCTAGGTGGGCTGGAGCAAGGAATGAGAGCTCACCCATCGTGCATCATTTGGTTCTTGAATCAGGCCTGTCAAATTTTCCAGCTGACAAGCTCAGCATCTTTAACTGCTGAGCCATTGCACTCCCAAGAAAATTGTTCTCATCTCTTTCTTGCTTAACAAAATCTACCTTTTCTACTCTCCCGATGTTCTTGCTTTGGCACTGCTTGCTTGAACTGCTTTTCAAAACATCTGTGGTTAATTCTTTTATATCCCTACTCGTGATGCGTCCTTCTTTGAGGAGCCTTGGTAGAATTCGGTATTATTACTGCATGCCACCATGGCGTGTAGCCAAAATGTTGTAAACTGCCTGATTCTTTCCTGTCTTCCCCATCATTAGGTTTTCCCCTTCCTCAAGAATTCCCCTGATGGTGTTAATTTGCAAGATCCTCACACTGATGCTTCTATAGCAGAGGTGGGTTTCAGCAGGTTCTGACCAGTTCTGGAGAACCGGTAGGGGAAATTTTGAGTAGTTCGGAGAATCGGTAGTAAAAATTATGACTGGCCCCGCCCCCATCTATTCTCTGCCTCCCGAGTCCCAGAGGAAATAGGGATTTTGCAGTAACCTTCCCCTGGAGTGGGGTGGGAATGGAGATTTTACAGTATCCTTCCCCTGCCACGCCCACAGAACCGGTAGTAAAAATTTTTGAAACCCACCACTGTTCCATAGACTGTGCAATCTACAAAGGAATTTGGAATGCTAAGTTGCTCTACTGCACTGTGTTTATAAGACTTTACTTGAATGCTCTAAAATTTTTCTTTTGCTCTTTGTGTTTCAGTTACAGTAACAGACTTGGAAGGGACCTTGGAGGTCATCTAGTCCAACCCCCTGCACACGCAGGAGACCTGTAATAGGGATTTGAACCGCCGAACTCCCAACCTTTCTGATCGACAAGCTCAGTGTCTTAGCCACTGAGCCACCTAGTCAGGTTGTCTAGGTTATCCTCTGGCATTTAAATGGATATAAAAGAAAACATTCTCCCAAAGAGGAAGAGATATATTATGGGCTATGGAAGTTCATGTACAGTCTTGCCCTTGTTCTGCAGAACAGTGAGGTGAGTATCTATCAACTTCTGCTTCTTCATAAATGGATATCCATCCTTTCAATCACAAGCACAGCTCAAGAGAGCCCAACACACTAAATATAAAGCTGCAGACTGGAAAGAATGCAATACTCATAAGGCAATGCCATTACAGAATCAACAAACAGCCAATTAGTAAGCACTTGAAGATATAGTTCCTTCCCTTTATAATAAGTTCTGTTTTTCCCACTCTGTTCTCCTAGTTTCTTAAAAGACTCTGCATACCAACATTGCTATAGCTCAGTGTTGACGAACCTTTTCAGCATCGAGCGCCGAAACGGGAGCGCACTCACACACGTAGAGGAGCGCTAGAAATGGGAAGAGCAGCTCCTTGAAGCCATCTCTCTGGGCACGCCAGCCATCGCCCATTGCTCTTCCAGGTTACAGCATACACATGCGCACTGGCCAGCTCGTCTTTGCAAGCGTGGGAGCACCAGAAACCGTAAGGGCAGCTCCTTGGCGCACATGCGCTTGCTGGGAAACTGAGCTCTTGGTTACCGGTGCATGAGCGCTGGACAGCTGGTCTTCACGCATGCATGCACACCAGAAACTGGAAGACCAGGTGAGCGGCATATATGCGCATGCCAGAAACTGGAAACCCAGTTTCCTGGCAAGCGCATGCGCATCAGGGAGCTTCTCTTATGGTTTCTGGCACTCTCACGCGCGCAAAGTTGAGCCGGCCAGCACGAATGTGCGTGCTGTAACCCGGAAGAGCAATGGGCGATAGCTGGCATAGCTGGCTCTGCATGCCATTTCTGGCATGCGTGCCATAGGTTCACCATCACGGCTACACCTGTTATCAAAGATACAGCAATCATCTGTTCAGAAAACATAGCAAGAGGGGAAAAAGTAGATTTTCATAGTTTAATCCAAAATTAGAAGAAAAATTCCAGGAGAGATTAACCAAGATCATCTGGAACAGAAATAAAGATTACTCTTTCACCTAGATATGTTTTGCTTCTGTTGAAAAATGCAATGAATAGTTACGCTTTTATGTAACAGGGAGCTACCTTGGCACATCATGTCTTTCCATTTGACTCTGATGATTATAGGTTTAGGAACTGTACCTGCAGGACTCTGCTCATCCACTGAAAGCTGTCTTCTTCTGTAGAATCCGGCCTCTGCTCAGCCACAATGACTATTCGTTCATCATGAAGGACGCTCACTGAAAATACTGCTATCCTGTGGGATGTGCAAACCAAGAATTTGCAGTTGGATAAAAAGACTAAGAGAGAGCAATTCCCTTTCATGATTTTTGTGTGACTCAGTTCTCATTAGTTATGCAACAGAGAAGATTAGAGCCCAAGTTCTTTATTTCCTCTAGAAGACATCTGCACTGAACACCTACAGAAGTTTAAAATAGAGCATTAACTGGAGCAGCTACTTTAAAAGCAAGCTCCTGTTGGCTCTCCATAGAGTAATGCACCATCATTACAAGCAGTATTTCAGTCTGTATATGTTCAGAATAATATTTACTAACTGAGGCAAAGAAAACAAGCATAACGAAGTCATTCCTGCCTATGTTTTTATTTAGAGAAATGGAAATATGCAAAGTTGTTTCCATTTGTAGCATTCCTGCTTTGAATTTCCTAAAGAGATTTGCCGGATATTCATTTTGATGCCAGATTAAAGTTTCTCTCCCAGATGTTTATACTGGTTCCATTTCCAATTAATTTTCATCTATTTTTTAATCTAAATGTTTTACTAGGGGTTGTTTTATTTACATTGCCTTAATTTGTCCTTAAGCAGCCCTGAATATTATTTTAGACAACTTACACGGCTGTCCATGTTACAACTTTAGCAACATTGGGAAGCAAACAATGTTAAAAATTACAAACAATAAGCAGAAAATGCATTAATAGCTGCTAAGGGCAACAGTCACAAAAATAATGCACTCATCTTATGGCTCCTATTACCTTAGGTATTAACTGAAACTTACTGATAAGAGTGCCATATTGCGAGAGGAGAGGCTGACTAGAAAATGGCCCACAGCTGTTTGCTGTTGTCCTGCCCCTTTAAGACTTTTCCCAGCCAGCACAGCGCCGCTTGCTATAATAGCTGTGCTGAAAGAGAGCTGGGCGTATTGCTGTTTGTGTGTGGGAAGAGGTGGGTGGAATTTCATGCGGGGAAGAAACGCGGCCTGAAGCAGCTTGAAGAAGCTAAAAAGAGATATTATTTTCTAGTAGTAGGACTTACGGGAATAGCTGGAAGAAAATAACAGGAAATGTAGTAGTAGTGGAGAAGAATGGGTTAGTGGTCAGTGAACACTAGCCTGAATATAAGCAATACTATGGAGGCTTATGTATGTATTACCTAGGGAACTTGTGTTACTGGGTTGGCTTTTGTATGCTTTGGAACTTTCTGACTATAATCCATGACAAAGGGGTGGGATATTCAACAAGAAGGGAACCATACAAGTGAAGGTGGCTTAAACTTCAGGAGTTCGTTAAACGCTTTATGGAAAGAAAACAAACTTTGACTAAAAGGGAGCTGCCAAAAGGGAGGAGTTGGGCTCTCACTTAGCAGGAATTAGCCAGCTCCTGCCTGCAGAAACTAGGCTTCATACCAGAACTTACAACAAACAGACATGGAAAAGGCAGATGGGATAGATTCTACTACTACTTTAGTAGAGAGGCTAACTGTAGTAAAGGCTACTTACTTTAGTAGAGACAGGCATAGTTAAAGCAGAAAGTAAATGAGCAGGAATAGGACTACCTGGGCTAATATCACAAGAGTTGTTGGCCTTAATTAAAGGAGGACATTAAATAAAGGCTTTTTAGTAGAAATTAATGCAATGTTGGCTTATCTATTGGAATGCTAAGGTTATCTAAGGTTTCTTTGAGCAAGGGAAGCACTCTTCCAATATCCTGTTTAAAAAATCCTGCTGGGAAGAAATGTAAGCCTACCTTCCCCTGTAGACAAACTTCATGGGTTCCACTGCCAATGCTGTAGCTACAATGTCATCTGCATTGTGTCTCCTCCCACTGACAACCATCAGACCATCCATTTTACCAACCACAAAAACAAGTCCTCCAGGGCCAATGAACCCAAGAAGTCCAGTTCTTATAAAGGGATATTCGCTTATGGGGGCACCTGAAGTAGTCATAGGGAACACCTATGAGAAAGACACAGAAGTGAGGGTGGGAAACTTCATTTTTATGATATTCAGGTGATTTAGATCCTTCTAGGAGCATATATTAAAATTACTACACATGAAACATAAATCCTCTTCTATTTCTCTGTGGGAACACTAGTACTATTTTTTGAATGCCCATTGCACTATATTAAGCAATGATTTGCTTCAGCATGTGTTGCTGAAGTTATAATAGTTATGACATAACAAAATATGCTGTGAACGATAATTTATAAAAATGCACTGGTTTATGCAACACCCTAAAGCATAATCAAGCAAACCATAAACATGCTCAATAAGATTTGAAAACCCAGCCATTCATTACAATGTCCCTAAAATTATATATTGCAGTGCTGTGCTTCTTTCACTATTTATTTATTGGTAGAAAATATTTTCATGAATCCCAAATTTCAGCCTGGTACTTCCAGAGTGGTACTGCCATGCCTAATCTTGAAAGGGGGATAAAATATGAATAGATTCAGCAATAGCCAAAATAAAAATAGTCAATAAAATTTTCAGAAACAATAGAAAAAAATAGAATGCAAAAATTGGGAAAGGGATTAAGAAAATATGGACCTACAATTTGCTGTTTTTCCAATTAAAGTGTCTCTGTGTGTGCATTGTAGAATTAAGGTAGCAAGTTTACTTTCCTAGTCATACATACATACATACAGACAGACAGACAGACATATTAGTGATTGTGGCAGTCACAGAAGAAAATTTTTGAAACTTTTTGCAGCTGAATTCAAAAATGCAAAGTCTGTATGAATTTTATACTGACTTATAGAAACTTTTAATTTTACAATTTCCTTTCCCGCTTACTCTTTTTCAATTTAATTTTTTTTAACTTTCAAGTTTTTTATTTTATATTATTTATACATATCAATGCATGAATAGTGTAATACCTGGGTATCATATATTTTGATACAAATAGACAATATTATTACTCATGGTTATTACATTTCATTTTCATTGTTTCATATTGTTTAAACATACCTAATACTATACTCCTCAATTTCTAAATCTCCCTCCTATTATTACATATATCTCGTTATATTAATTAATATATATATATACTATTATTCCCTTCTTATTTCTATCTCTATTTTAACTTTTTTTTATGTCACCGTAGTATTCAAAGACGCCTCTTTTCTATCTTTTATCTTTCACCTGTTTTATTATTCATATTTAGCTCTTCACATCTATTTATATTAAAGTTTCATTCTTCATTCTTTCATTGTTCAGTGTTTCAATATACAATTCTAATTCCAATCATAATCATTTAAACATAAGGTAAATCTGTTCATGTTCTTTCCAATCATCCAGTCCGTATAATTCTACTATTAATACACATGCTTACATTAAAATATATTCTTTCATTATCTAAACACTCATTGTTTAATTTTATCATTTCACTGCTAATGATAATATTTTTCTGCATGTTTAATAGTACCATCAATCTCTAATTTTCCAATTAATACTTAATTCTTATTCATAATTTCCATATTTCACTCTTCATATCTATTTGTATTTAAATATTATCCTAATATCTATCACAATACATAAAAAATAATTATCCAGTCTATATAGTTCTAATATTTATACACACGTTTTTGTTAAAATGTGTACTTTAAGTCTTATTCTTTTTTTGACTTGCCTCCCATATTCTTCTCTTAAGCCTTTTACTCCATCGGCTTCTAGATCTGCATTTTGACTGTGCAATCTAATTTTTTCTCCCCTCTCTACCCTTTCCCACTGTCAAGTTTTAAAGCTGTTTTCTTTTTTTTTTTGAACATTTTTATTCCTTTTTTGGCGGGGTAGATTATTGATGCCTCAAAGTTGGAGATTCAAACAAGCTTAATTTCCAGTAAAATTTGTTTGTCTTAGGCCTTATATTTGGATGTGTATTTTAGAGAGAAATTCGGATTTTAGATTTAAAGCTATCTGTTCTAACTCCTATCTCCTTTCCCCAGATATCTTCCTGCTTCTCCCATTCCCATTTAAAATCTTTTGAATATTTTCCTCCTGTCTGAATTCCTTAGTCATTATTTTTATGATTTAATTTATAATGCACAATACATGCAATATATACGCAATAAATACACACATACACACATAAATAAAACATTATTTTGAGAAAACCTTCAACTGGAAATATTCTACCAGTCAGAATGAAAGAGCATTCTCCTTCTGTATTCTGGAGCCCTCTAGAGCTGCAGAATGCCAATCTCCACATGTCAAGTCACTGAGGTATTCTGGAGCAGATGTCCAGATTGGGAATGACTGGAGAAGACAATAATGGCCCAACTTAATTAGAAGCGCAGCCTCACAAATGAATCATTGCTATGACTATGAATCTGAAAGTTGTTTTTTTTTGTTTGTTTTTTAAATGAAGTTAACAGTTTACCAGCTTACCTCAAATGTATTTTTGGTCATTCCAGAAAGTCCATAGTAAGATGTACCTGTGGCAATAGCACATACACAGAGTTCACCAACTTCATCTGTTCGGCAGAGTTGAGGGACTCCATCTGGTTTGACAGCACACATTATGGCTATTGGTGAGGAAAAGAAAGAATAGCATTTTTTCTAATGTTGTGTAATAGACATTGGCAATGTGACCAATTCACAGGATTGCTGCTGTTGATAAAGTAGGAGGAGTCAAGCAGTGTGCTGCCTTGACTGCCGAAAGAATTAAAGGCAGGATAAATCTAACATAATGTTGAATTCAACGTAACACACCAAATCTGAGTTAACAGTGTTATGGGTTGTTTGATTTTAAACTATCAATCATTAGATTGATTCAGATTCATAACCACAAAGCACTAGAAAACTGATTCTAGAAATAGCACTAGAAATTAGGTGTTTGTATCTCTTCAGGGACTGGGAGGAAAACTTTTATTTTATAAAAAAGGCTGGGCTTCTTGACACCCCCCCCCCTTTTTTTTTTCTTTTTTCTTTTTTCTAAATCTTGGAATGGAAGCTCACCCTATCACGTGGCACTTGGGTCTTGGGTCTTGAACTGCTAACCATTGGTTGACAAGCCCAGGGTCTTAACCGCTAAGCTATTGTGCCCTTTTAAAAACACTAAAAACCCAAATTAAATATTCATAGGAGCAAGGTATTTAGCTCGTTAGCAATATAGCTGGAAATAGGGCCCTTGGCCTATACATTCAGCATCTTAGGCTTTAATGAACATAGCCAGGTTTTTAGGGTCTTACAAAAAGATTACAAGGTTGGAGCCATTCTGGTTTCCAAAAGGAGGAAATTCCATACAGCAGAGAGCAGCTGTTTTCTGGGCCCTACCAACTGACATTCTATGTAAATATACCTAGATAGAATCCACATCATCTGCATTCTTTTTTTAAAAAAACAGTTTGTTTATATATTTTCACATTACATACATAAGTGCTTAATGAGCAGCATATTGTCTCGATCAATTTATTTTTATACAGTAATACTCTTCCCATTCCTAATTTCTACCTTTACTGTCTAACCATTTACAAAACAAGTCCCACATTCAAAAATACTCTGTATCTTTTTTTTCTTTTACTTTTAATGTCAATCTATCCATTTCTCCACAATCTAAAATGTTTTTAATTACATCATCTTCTGTGGACATTTCCTCATTTCCCCAGTCATATGCCTTTTTCTTCGAGGCAGTAGGATGAACTAAATCTCTTAAAAAAGACAATCCTTTGGGTACCCTGAGAAGTAGGGCCTTACAGCATCTTGAACTTCACTTGGAAACACTGATAACCAGTGCAGCTCGAGCAGGAGTTGGGATTATGTGTGCCATCATATCTGGCACCATGTACTATCTAAGTTACTGCATTCTGAACCGGTTGAAGTTTCCTAACAGTCTACAAGGCAGCCTCATGTAGACCATATTACAGTAGTTTAACTTGGAGATTACAAGGGCATGGATTACTGTGATTAGGGCCTCTTGGTCCAGATACGGATGTAACTGGTGTACCACGCAGAGGTGTGGAAAGGCTGCCTTGGGCACGGCTGCCACTGGTTCTTCAAACAGGAACCACAAGTCCAATAAGACCCTCCCAGATTGTGCACACACAGTCTGTTTGGAGCAGTGCAACGCCATTCAGAACCAGAGATGGAAGAGTTCTTTTCCATAGTCACCCTATCTTGCTAGGGTTGAGTCAGAAACTGTTTCTCCCCATCCAGTCCCCAATAACTCCCAGATACTGAGATAGGACATTCATGGCACTTTGAATAAGGGATAGAATAAGCAGATGACTATATATCTCACCCCAAACCGATGGATCACTTCATCTAGCGGCCTCATGTAAATATTAAAGGCAAGAGAGAGAGACCAGAGCTCCGAAGGCCCCCCCCCCCCCCCCGTCACTCCACATAGTATTAGTCACAAACTAAATCGCTCTCTCTCTCTTGAAACTGGACTGGCTCCCGAGTAAGGAGGAGAACCAGCACAATACAGAGCTGCCCACCCCCAGTTCCTAAAGCCGACCCAGAAGGATACCATGACTGTTGGTATTAATGCCACTGAGAGGTCAAGGAGAACCAGGATTTATGCATTACCTCCATCCCGCCAGAGATGTTGCAGAAATATGGTGCAGAGAAGATAAAAAAGTTAATTCCCACAGGAAAATTAACACTAAGGAATTAAATAAAACAATGAATGCAGTTCATGTCCGACATCTAAACTTGTAAAAATAAGTAATTCTAGGGAAGAATAAACACATTCTTTAATCTTAAGAAGAGATGGCATAATCAAGTCTTCCTGAATCAAATTCCAGACTTCTGGTTATTCTTCCACCCTGTTAAATATACCTTTTTGTAACACTTCTCTTTCCAATCTTGGGCATAAAAAAGAAAGTGACCATATATGACTCCTGATGGATTGCTAACTACAGTTAACTCCAAACAACACAAGTTTAGACATGGGAAAGCCGCCAACACGACAGAGCTGGAAGCGAAACAGAACAGAATGCTTTTGCAACTGGCTTTTTTCCAATGGGAACGAGGCATAGAATCTCAATCCTACAAAATTATGTAATGAATCTATATGAGATTTATGAAAAAGTTATTTGCCTGCAAAAGTCTGAAGAAAACAAAACTGTCTTGTTGTGGGTAGATCATACTTAGGATAACATTCTAAAATGCACCCCAGGAGGTCATTACATTTATGTACATGTTTAATGGAGGAAGAATAATTTTAACTGACAAGGGTGGGATAAGCTAAACCACAAAATATATCGAAAAATGAATGCTAGCTTTGAGGAAATAGTGCCTCTGCGAATACAACTTTCTTTAAGGCAGTGCGACCTTGACAAATTTAAGATTTATGGATTTTAATCTCTGAATTCCCCCATCCAGCATGCATTAAGAGAAAAACGATGCAAACGTTATACATTTTTCTGAGTAAGCTTATAGAAGCCTTACCTCCAGGCATCACCAAACCAACATCTTGCACTGTTAGAACAGAAAGTTTTTCTTCAGAATCCACTCTGATTACTCCATAAGTAAGCCCATGCATGGATAATACTCCCCTTCCAGGTGGCTGATTGCTGTCATCTGTTGGTCTGGAAATGTATGGAAAATGTCAATGATGCCAGAATAGGAAGCAACTCTCATTTCATATATATGCTGTGCTTGAGAATAATGCCAAGTTTGAGTGACCTCTATAGAAATATTTATTCACTTCATCAGATCTCACAGGGAAGGGCATGGTCTGGCTTCCCTTCCATTAAATAATATTTTGTTGAACCGGGGGCAATCCACCACTGATTTGTGGCCTTGGGCATCATGGTTGTTGTTGGCTTGTTATTGTTTTTAATCTCTATATACTGCCCAGAGTATCAGCTATATAAATTGCTTAAATGAGTAATAAAACTTGATGTTTGTGATGATGCCTCTAGACAGGAATATCCCTTTTCAAGTATTTCTTTCTTTCTTTTTTTTTGGTCATGTCCTACCGTGACTCATAAACTGGAGAGAAGCTAGACCTATGCAATCCAGCTCTCTAGATATTATATATCGATGTATTCTACTTGAAAAAAAGCGAGCGAATATAAATGTAGTAAGAAGAGGTTGAACAATAAGCGTGAGTGCTTAGATACATACAATCCCCTTTTAGAAAAGCCTTGATGGAGTTGCTATCAGATTGCAATTTTAAAAAGTGCTCCTAATTAAAAGTTGAATAAGTATTAAATATGCTCTTCTTAATTATTGTTGTGCTGCCCTTTAATATACCACTTAAATCCTATACTGCTGGCTTTTGAAGGAGAAATCTTTCCACAACCAGTCAGACGTTGGCTGTGGAAACAGGCTTTGAACCAGGGGTTTTAATCTAAGTTCTTTGTTTCCCATCATCAGATAGGGACACAGTCCAGTCCTGAAATGATTTTTCTTATTTACTTGTGCAAAACTCAAGTTCAAAAACATACAGGAAAGAAATTCAATGTTTGCTTTTAATGATTCCTCCACAGAAAAATATTTTACGACAAAATCCATACCAAACATTGATGTTGGTATGTACCTATGTCTTTGACAAGTTGTCATAGGAAAAAGCTCAGCTGTATGTTTACTCTTAAATTATAACGGTGGTTCTCAGTGATACTTGAAAAACTGGATGGTACCCAGATTAATTAGAGAATGATAGGCTCCATAAATTTTGATTAAAAGGTTCTAAAAGGGCCTTTTGCTGCTCCCTTAATATGATCCCAGTAAAAGGATCACGTATGCTAGCTATGGATTGAATTGAATGTACATTAGGGAGTAACAAATGAGAGGCAGCTAACTGGGTGGCAATGATTAATGGCATTCCCTTTACCTTGGAGGGACATTTCACCATGATATTGATAAATTTTTAACCCTCCACATGTACTTTGGTTGCTTGTAAGATGATCTTGGAATGAGCACACCCGCCATATTAAGGATGGAAGAGATTTACTGTACTCCAGTAACCTCTATGCCTAATATTGATATAAGCAAGTTCAAGTAGTAGGCATAACTGTAACCTCATCAGAGGAAGTAAATTTATGTTCAGCTTTCCCATGGGATACAGATGTTGGACTCATTACAGTAATATATTTTCAGTAGGAATCGGCGAAGTTATTGTTATAAAAATATACTGAATGATGGAAAAGTCTAAGAACAGTATTTCTCAAGCTGGTCATGGAACTCTGGGATATTGAAGTCCACACCTATTCAAGTTGAGAAACATTGCTCTCGATTGCCATATAATAGTTCCTAAATACTTCAAAAAGACAGAGTATTATTGGATAGTTAACTAACTGAAGCAAAGTTTAAAACTAATATAAAAAGATTTTGGATTCATAGTTCAGTCAGCTATGCCTACAAACATCAAGCTGAATTTCAGTCAGGGAGAAAAGTTCTGACCAAGGACTTCAATTTAAGCAGTTATCTTTATTGCATTAAACAGTTCAACATCTGGAAAAAAATTCATATCATATCATTAGTAGCTGGTCATTCCATACTGAAGTTACCTTGAATTGAATGACATGTATCAACAGGAAATAATCTAGAAATGGAGATTATCATGACATGAACATCTGTTCTTTCTCCAAGCACTTGCATTTTTTCTTATGTCTGTTTTGCTTGCAAAACCATTATGCAATAGTTAAACTAAAGATACTGTAACTTGCCTATATTCATACAATGGACAGATGTCTGAATTTGTTTCCCAAAGTTGCAGTTTGGGCATTAAACCATACTGTTCTATTTTTTTGACTATGTCTCATAGACTATGTCTATGACTATGACTCATAGAGTATCACTCTAGAATATTTTTGATGCCTTTTCAGGTAGCCTTTATATATGAGACTCATAGATACTTCTCCATTGCTGTTTATTAATATTATTATGATTGAAAAACTTAATTTACAATTGAAGAGGCAAAGAATGGGAGAATAGTCTCAAATATCTAAGAGCTGGATAGTATTAAATTGAACAAAAATCTGTCCATGATCTTCTGAAATAAATCCAAGGATATTAGACTGACACAATTTTGCAATAGCGTATTTCAACATTTCAAAAATGGAACGCTTTAAAGGTCAAAGCCGGCATGTTCCCACAGAGAGGGCCTACTCAGGGTGCTGTCGGCTAGACAATGTTGGCTGGCGACCCCCAGGGATAGAGCCTTCTCTGTGGCCGCGCCCACCCTTTGAAATCAACTGCCAGTGGGTCTTCGGTTGGCCCCCGACTTTCGTACCTTCCGCCGGGAGCTTAAGACCTGGATGTTTAAATGCCCTAGCCAGGACTGATGGGGTTTTATTGTTTTAAATTGGTTTTTAGTCTGTTTTAGTCTGTTTTAATTTGTATTTATTGGGATTGTTTCATTTGATGTGAGCCGCTCTGAATCCTTTGGAGAGAGGGTGGCATATAAATCCAATAAATAATAATAATAATAATAATAGTAATAATACAGAAAATTGACACAATTATCTAAACACAATTGGTCAACTTTTTTGTAAGGATTTCATTCCAGGCACAGATAACAAAATCACATATAGCAAGACCTAAAAAGTTTTCCCTGTCCAGTTGTGTCTTGACTCTAGAGGGTGGAGCTCATTTCTTTTGTAGTCATGTGGCTGGCATGACTATATGCCGAGGTGTACAGAATGCTGCTACTTTCCCACTGAAGGGGTATCTACTTGTACCTACAATTCTACTTCAACTTTTATGTTCTTGAACAATCATATTTGCCCATCGGTTGACAAGCTAAGCTCAGTGTCTAGAAAAATGTTTCATGCAGGTACAAAATGCCCATCTGCCATAATGTACACAAATACTCCAAAAGTCTTTGAACCCCCATATAACAGACATGTGAATGTAAAACAACTGGTCATAAGCTGGTCATTAATGACCAGTTGTTTTAAGGTGATTCAAAGTTACAATAGTGCTGAACAAATGTTTCCACTGACGAATAGGAAAAAAAATAAAGAGGGTGTATAATGCTCCTTCTCCTCCTATTGTTATTCCAAGATTGTTCCCATTAAACTTCATTGCCCTTCAGGATTTCACATTTATATTTGACTCTACAATACCTTCTAATAGCCACCGTGAGAGCCTCTGGTGAACTGGCACAAGGACAGATGACTTCTTGTCTTAGGCCTTTACTTTGGAAGACGTTTAGAAATGCATCACATGAAGAAATAGACCCTGGAGTTAAAAATTACACAGACAATAATATCATTCTATGTGCAATAATCAATAGTTCCTCACACACACAAAAAAACAAAAAACAGAAATTCTAAATAGGAGGTTTCCAAAATAGAAATCTAGATGCTAACCAACCAATAAATTCACCGAGTGATTGCAAATAATTGACCTGTGGGTTGAAATCTATAGATGTGCTTAAAGCGAGTCTCTAATATACCAACCCTCATTTCAACTTCTTTTGTCCAGAGGAGAAGATTGAAATGTGCTGAGCATACTTCTGCTCCAAAATGCAACTAGCTCTTAAGGCTAACTGAGTTGGTATTGTATAATCAAGTTCTTTATATACAATGGAATGAAACTATGTGCAAAACCAAATATTACTCTGGAAATTACATTTCTTTTCCAGGATATTACCTGTACTGGGTACATGAAGACCATTCCATTTTGTACACAGTTTCATAAAGGCTTCAAAAAAAGCATTTGTATACCCTCTGCTTCTAATTTTTTTTCCTGGTTTTAAAAATGAACTTTATTCAATATAAAAAAGTTAAAATACAACAAAAAATGTTCTTAACTCTCTCTCTCTATATAAAGAAACAAAAGAGAGTTACATTCTTATCCTACATGCATACAAAAACTAATTTTCTATATTTATATTGTGTGAATGTTTAAATATATACATTAGTTATTATTTCTTATTGACAGTGAATATTGTTTACCTTTAATTTCTTACTGTTTTTTGACATTATCATTTTTCCAATGATTCACCCAATCATACCATCTGTCCCATATTTTAAAGTATTGTGAGTTTTCCTTTTCGTTTAGTTTTAAAGTTAGTCTGTCCATTTCTGCGCAAGTAAATATTTTTTGAATTATTTGCTGATCTGATGGCAACTGCTATAATTTCCAAGCTTGGGCTAAGGTTAATCTGGCTGCCGTAATTATGTGTAATGTGATATATTTTATTTCTTTTCTACTACTTTTTTAAAGTATCCCTAATAAAAAAATTTCAGGTTTTAAATCTAAATCATCTTCTGTTATTTCTATTATCCAAGTTCTAATTTTTGTCCAGAATTTTTTAATTTTTGGGCAAAGCCACCATAGATGATAAAAAGTTCCATTTGATTGTTTGCATTTCCAGCATATTGGATTGAAGCTTGGGTACATTTTTGCCAACCTAGCCGGGGCTAGGTGCCACCTATACCACATCTTGTAGTGGTTCTCTTTATATGTTGTTGCTTTTGTTATTTTGTAGTTATTTTCCCATATTGTTTCCCATTCTTCCAGTTATATGCTTCTTCCGATATTCCTAGCCCAAGCTATCATTGGACTTTTGACTATATTTTCTGCCAAATCGTACTCTAGTAAGTATTTATGAATTTTTGAAATTAATTTCCCTTCTTTGGTTTCTAGTAATTTATCTAATTAGTTAGGTTTTATTTCGACTCCTCCTTCTTCTCTGTCTTTTTTATATCTAGTCTGTATTATTAAGTATGGCCACCAATCCATTTCTATGTCCTGATCCTTCAATTCTTGACGCGTTTTTAGCCTTCCATTTAAGTCCAGAACTTCTTTGTACCTTATTATTTTTTGGGCGTCTAATGTCTTGGACCCTCTGCTTCTAATTATTGAATTTCAATTTTCATTTTGTATCATTTTGTAAGGTCAGACATGTCACAGTACAAAACATACATACTGTATGATGTCCAACTAAAATCAACTATTTTGAAAACCCTTTTAAATCCTAGTTACTAAATATTTCCTATATAATATACTGGTTTTGAGTTTTGCAGCCATAGATAAAAACCTAAAATCCACAATATTTTATATGAAGTACTCAACATTGTCCATTACGAATAGAGGATCTTAGAATCTGAAAATTCTAAGGATAGTAACACCTCAGTGCTGAAACTAAGAACTATCTCCCTTGTTCCTTTATTACATTTTCCACCAAGTAAAAATTGGGGTTTTTTTTCCACTAGAGATTTAATCAATTTCAATTTAATTTTCTAACTTGCTTTTGGATCATGGTTTTAATCTACTTAAAAGGGTATCGTAATACCCTTATATAAGCTGCCTTGGATCTCACGTTTGGGATATTTAAAATTGTAAAAATATGTGATCAAATATAGTTCATGTTTTGAATTTGACCAAGGACAGAAACCACCCCTATCAATGCCTAGTTTCAACTGATTTCCTGACAAACCTTTAGCTCTTTTCTACTTTCAAGGAGAAATTTGACTCAAGTTTTGTAAAACAGCCTGCCAAATTATATAGAACTATATATGCTGCTTTAGTTTATAGTACTGTGAAATATTGGATTTGCTTTAGGATCTCGCTAAAGAAATGAAACTTTGAAATATAATTTTTGGGTGGATTCTGGAATAGAAATACTTTTAGGCTGCCATTTAAAAGAGAAAGAATGGGCAAGATATCTCAGGAAATGATACAATAAGATTACAGACATACATCCTTGTTTTAGTGGCTTCATTAACTGTTGACATAGAATGTCCAACAGTAAAGCCAAATGGACTGTATTCTTTGTTCCATACTTATCACTTACATGGATTGGCGCCATCAGCCACTATCAACATTCTAAGTGAAGAGAGATTGATATCACGTTGATCTCTGTGTGCTACTAATGCCCAGTGCATATCTCTGGATTTTACACAGGCTACTTTTGCTGAGAAATGTAAAAGAAAGAGAAAAATGACCAATGAATTAAGACATAATTCCACTAAAGTATGCAATAAACAATCAAAGATATTTAAGATATAATTCCACTACTAAAGGCCCATAATATATAAGGTATGACCAACTGGCAGACAAATTGGACTTTATAATATTACAAGCCAATCTTTCACAGATTGGGCGTAAAAAAGGTGCAAAGAGGGATGATTTCTATTTTGCCAGTTTAATTTATTTATTTATTTATTTAAATTTATATACCGCTGTTCTCCTACTGGACTCAGGGCAATGCACAGCCAGAAATAAAAAGCATTCCAATACAAAATTTAAAAATTTAAAAGAATTATAAATTATATATATAAAATTTAAAAAACCTCCCAACTAAAAACCCATTAGACTATTAAAAATCTAATATCTCAAAAGGAGGGGGGGGGGTTACGTCAGCCCTGCTTGATGGAAAAGAAAAGTTTTTAGGGCACGGCAAAAGCCCGGAGATCTGGTATCATCCATATCTCCGGGAGCAAATCGTTCCAGAGGGCAGGTGCTGCTACAGAGAAGGCCCCTCCCCCTGGGGGTCGCCAGCTGATGGCACCCTGAGGAGTCCCTCTCTGTGGGAGCGTACTGGCCGGTGGGAGGCTATTGGCGGCAGAAGGCGGTTCCGCAAATACCCAGGTCCGATGCCATGGAATGCTTTAATGGTGGTAACCAACACCTTGAAGTGCACCCGGAAGTCCACCGGGAGCCAATGCAGCTCACGCAGGAGAGGTGTCACATGGGAGCGCCCTCTCACTCCCATAATCCCCCGCGCGGCCACATTCTGCACCAGCTGGAGCCTCCAGGTGCACCTCAAGGGGAGCCCCATGTAGAGAGCATTGCAGTAGTCCAGGTGGGAAGTGACGAATGCCTGAGTGACTGTGCATAAGGAGTCCCGATCCAGAAAGGGACGCAACTGGAGAATCAGGCGAACCTGATGAAAAGCCCCCCTGGCTTTTTATCAGGTTCAGTACAATAAAGCCTACCTCCTGCTCCCACAACGTAGATTGATGTAGCCATCACCCTTACCTTTGTACTGGCACACCTTCTGTATCCATGAAAGTGGGTTCACTTTCATTAAGGAATATGGGATGCTTATCACATGCATCATGTTCATAACACTCTGAAATTAAAGCAAGGAAATAGAGGTATCAGCAGTGAAGAAACAACTATCAATTGGGGGTCCTGGTTAGTTGGTGTAGTCATATCTTCAAGGCCTTTTGGAAGACCAAAAAGGGAAGAGCAGATCTAGCTTCAAGGGCAAGATGGTCCAGAAGGAAGGAGTCATGGCAGAAAAGGCTCTTCTGGACCCCACCAACTGAAATTCTTTGGCAGAAGGAACATGCTTCTTCTGGCATGGGTTGCATTGACTAATTCCACCAGGGAATTTCTCAAGACAGCTCGGTGGACAGAACCTCTCATTCCCTATTAATACTCATTAGGACTGGCCTTGGAGAAGGGAATTGAACTCACGTTTCACTACAACTACCTTGTGCCTCTGATAGGAAATGATGGAATCAACCAATCCATAACTAACTTTCACCAGTAGCTGTAAAGTAATTTTGAGCATGCCTCTCATTCCCTCACTCATTAGGACCGGCCTTGGAGAAAGGAGTCGAACCTATACAAAACCTTCCTATCCAGCCCAAATTCAACAGATGGCCCGACAGGATACCATCGCTGATAGTATCAAAAGCCATTGAGAAGTCAAGGAGAGCTAAAGAAGAGGACAAACATAGAATAAATAACATAGTATTAAATATATACTTAACTATAACGAGATAGCATTTGGTATTTAAAATAGTCAACGCTATTTGAACAAAAGGAATTACCGGGATGTAACTATGAATAAGTATTTGGGGGTTTGATATGACCCCTGGTTAGTCCTTTGTGGTTGTCTTTATGTGTTGTATTCTATACCTATATATAATTTATATCTGTTTGAAAATTACATTATATGTTTTTTTATTTGTAAATAATTAATAAAGATCTATTTTTTTAAAAAAGAAGTCAAGGAGAGCAAGGATGGAAGTCATGTCCAGTCAGTCACCCCTCATATTCTTCCAACACTGTTCCAGGCATTTATTAACCCTTTTAAGAACCCATAATTCATCTATGAATGACAGGGACCATCAGGAATGAAGGCTTGACTAAAACTTTGACAGATGACCCCAAAGGATACCATGGCTGATGGTGTCAAAAGCCACTGAGAAGTGAAGGAGAGCAACGATGGAGGTAGACCATGATCCTGCCCTTGCAGTAGTAGATCATCTACTAGTGCAACCAGTGCTGTTTCTTTCCCATAAATGGACCTGAAACCTGACTGGAAGGAATCCATTTCATCCAGGATCTTCTAAAATTTCAAAATATTTCACCTTATATATAGACTGGACAGACGTTGTCCAGATAGGAGGGATCCAGTGATGTTTATTTAAGAAGAAGACAAACCAAGCTCTCTTTAAAAGGGTCTGAGAATATGTCCTCCTGCAGCGAGAAGTGGGTCTCATTCCTGCCTGGACCCACCTTCTAGTCATTGTCCTAGAAACTTTCACTAACCAGGAGGGACAAGGATCTACTTGATAGATAACCAAGCACTGACAGTCTTGAGAACCAAATCCAACAGAATAGAGCTGTTCCCCAGATGACCAAGCAAGTCCTTTCCCCCTAGCATTTTAAATGGACCTCTACCAGGCAACTAGAATGAATCTGAGCGATTTGTCCATTAGGTATTGAACAAATTACTCTGCATGGGCCTGGAGATGATCACCCAAGCCCTCTTGTCTAGGAAGGGACCAAGTGATTCAGAACAAGGTTGCTGGTGACACCGCAGATACCATAAAGGCAGAGAAATAATGCAGTTTTGCCACTCTTGCCACCCTGAGATAGGCTCCAAGTCATGTCCAGTCAGAGGTGTTGAGTATTGAATGGCAGATTTGAACAGACCAATCAGGGACATGAGCGGGAAATTCAGAGTAACGTCAGTGTCTGAAGCTATGGACAGCTCCTAGCTATAAAAGGAGCTGCCGCAGCTAGGATTCTCCATTGCGATTACAGAGCTAATAAAGAATATTAGATTCTACTGCGTGTCCTGTCCATTCTTGTGCCCACGACTTAACAGGAGTCACCCCTCATTTTCTTCCAAAATGTACCAGGCATTTATTAACCCTTTTTAGAACCCATAATTCATCTATGAATGACAGAGACCATCTGGAATGATGGCTCAAGAGAGGCTGCACAGGTACAATCCTGTGCAAAGCCTTGGCCATTCTTTGATTCCAGGTAGTTACCAAGGCTTCAACAGGGCCATGCAGCAAAAAAACCCCTCTCATTCTCTACTAAAGCTCATTTGGATCTCAGGGTGGGTGACTGGAAGGAATTCATTTCATCCAGGATCTTCTACACCAATATCCTTAAAAAGGGAAGATGGGAGTCTGGAACGAAGCTATCGAAACGAGGAGAGATTGTTTTTTAATAGGGGGGAGTCAAACCAAAGTCTTTTAAGGTTGTCTGGAAGGACTCCTTATGCAGGGAGGAATTTGTTATTCCTGAATCCTTGGGACCCTTGCCATCCTCAAGGCTGCCACACAGCATGAAGTTGTGCACAGGCACTCCAGGCCATGATTGCACCAGCAAGCAATCTGGGAAACCTGAGATCGTGCATCAAGGCAGTCTTGGTCTTACCAGGCTTGAGTTTTTGTCCCCTATCCAGATCTCCGCAACCTCCAGGGAAAAAGGAGGGGAAGTGGACTGAACCTCCCGTTCCCTATTAATACTCATTAGGACCGGCCTTGGAGAAAGGATTAGAACCTGCAGAAGACTGTCCTATCCAAATTTAATAGCTGATGGTATCAAAAGCCATCAGCTTTTGAGAAGTCAAGGAGAACAAGAATTAATGTACACCGTCATCCTCAAGTTGCACTAGCTGAAGCTTCTAGATATCCTTGAGGATGGCTCACATAAAGTGCATTAAAGTAGTCCAAGCACCAAATGACCAGGGTGTGAGTGATTGGACGCAGGGACTCCCTTTCAGGAAAGGGCAAAACTGCCATGCAACACTAAGTTGTGCAAAGGTTCTCATGATTGCACCCACTCAACAAGCAAGAGAAATCGGGTATCAGGCACCAAGTTGGTCTGTCCTTGCCACAGATCATCCACAAGTGCAACCAATGCTACTTCTGTCCCATAGTTGGACCTGCAATCCCTTGCAGAACTAAAGGTGTTAAAGTCCTGAAGCTGGAAGCTCCATGCATGCAAACCAACTTGGGCTTCTTACCAGTCAAAGTTCATTGTCCCCTTTCCGAACCCCCACAAACTCCAGGCACTAGAGAGGCCAGCAGTACCACTTGGAGTATTGATGTAAAGCTGATTATCAGCATATTGATGTAGGTTTTTAAAAGGAGTAGAAGAGAATCCCGAGTCCTTTGGTAGGCCTCAATGGAGAAGCTGTGGACTGAACCTCTCATTCCCTATTAACACTTATTACAATCGACCATGGAGAAAGGAATTGAACCCACGCAAGACCATGCTGCCCAGCAGAAATTCAACAGACGGCCCAAAAGGAAACCATGGCTGATGATTTCAAAAGCCACTCAGAAGTCAAGGAGATCAAGGATGATGCCCATTGTCATCCTGTCCTTGCCATAGATCATCCACAAGGCCAACCAATACTACTTCTGTCCCAGAAATCTGACTGGAATTCTGGGTGGCGCAGCTACAAATACTGCAGCCGACCCAAAATAACACCATGCTTAATGGTGTGGAAAGCTACTGAAAAGTCAAGGGGATCAAGCGCAGCAGCATCCTGTCCTTGCCATAGATCATCCACAAGTGCAACCAATGTTAAAGATGTTAAAAGTCCTGGAGCTGGAAGCTCTATGGACCAAAGCCACTTGGTCTTATCGGGGTTCAGCTGATGTTTGTGCCCTATCAAGATCCCCACAACCTCCATGCATTCTCGGTGGCCGGCAGTATCACTTGGATCACTTTATATCAAGTGGTGTTGATATAAAGCGGATTATTATCAGCATATTGATGGTACCTCATTCCATCATGAAGCCACTAAGAAGTTGAGTAGAGCAAGGAGCCCTATCCCCATCCTCTCCTTGCCATTGATCATCTAGAATTTTGAGCTTCTTCTGTTCCATAACTGGGCCTAAAAGCTGACTTGAAGGAATCAGTTTCATCCAGAATCCTCTAAAGTTTCTAAACATTCCACCTTCTATATCATCTTCTCTACAGGGGAAGGTGGGAGACGGGACAGATGCATTCCAGACAAGTGGACTGAGAGATTTTTTTTAAAAAAGGGAACAAACCATGTTGTGAGCCATACTGAAGAAGTTATGAGTGATGGAGGTTTGAACAGACTTGTCCGGTTTTGATTTACTCTTAACCTTTAAGATGGAATCTTTTCCATCCATAATCCTCTCAAGTTCCCAAATGTTCCACCTTCTACTCCATTCACCCCTAAAAAGGGAAGATGGGAGACTCTGGGATTAAAAAATATTTTTAACGGGTGGCAAGCAGAGGCTTCCTTACAAGATCCCGGAAATGCCCCCTCTTGCAGTGAGGAACTTCATTGTCCTAGCCGCCAGATCCTTACTATCCTGGAGCGTTTCATCAGCCACGGTGGATAGTGTTGTTAATTTCAATATAAGGAATGTTCATTCAGGAAAGGGCAAAACTGCCATACAAAATGAAGTTGTGCAAAGGCTCTCACGATTGCAGCTGCTCAGCAAGCAAGAGAAATCGGGTATCAGGTACCAAGTTGGTCTGTCCTTGCCATACATCATCCACAAGTGCAACCAATGCTACTTCTCACCCATAGCTGGACCTGCAACCTCTTGCAGAACTAAAGGCGTTAAAGTCCCGGAGCCGGAAGCTCCATGCATCCAAAGCAGAACTTGGGCTTCTTTCCACCCCAACCTCCAGGCACTAGAGAGGCCAGCAGTACCCGTTGGATCACCAGGAGTGTTGATGTAAAGCTGATTATCAGCATATTGATGTAGGTGTTAAAAAGGAGTAGAAGAGGACCCCGAGCCCTCAATGGAGAAGCTGTGGACTGAACCTCTCATTCCCTATTAACACTTATTGCTATCAACCTTGGAGAAAGGAATCGAACCCATGCAAGACCATGCTGCCCAGCAGAAATTCAACAGATGGCCCAAAAGGAAACCATGGCTGATGGTTTCAAAAGCCACTCAGAAGTCAAGGAGATCAAGAATGATGCCCATCGTCATCCTGTCCTTACCATAGATCATCCACAAGGCCAACCAATACTACTTCTGTCCCAGAAATCTGACTGGAATTCTGGGTGGCGCAGCTGCAAATACTGCAGCCGACCCAAAATAACACCATGCTTAATGCTATTGAAAGCTACTGAAAAGTCAAGGGGATCAAGGATGGCTGTGCAGCATCATCCTGTCCTTGCCATAGATCATCCACAAGTGCAACCAATGTTAAAGATGTTAAAAGTCCTGGAGCTGGAAGCTCTATGGACCAAAGCCACTTGGTCTTATCGGGGTTCAGCTGATGTTTGTGCCCTATCATTCCATCATGAAGCCACTAAGAAGTTGAGGAGAGCAAGGAGCCCTATCCCCATCCTCTCCTTGCCATTGATCATCTAGAATTTTGAGCTTCTTCTGTTCCATAACTGGGCCTGAAAGCTGACTTGAAGGAATCAGTTTCATCCAGAATCCTCTAAAGTACAGGGGAAGGTGGGAGACGGGACAGATGAATTCGAGACAGGTGGACTGAGAGATTTTTTTTAAAAGAAGGGAATAAACCAAGTTGTGAGCCATATTGAGGATGTTATGAGTGATGGTGGTTTGAACAGACTTGTCCGGGTTTGATTTACTCTTAACCTTTAAGATGAAAAAGAATATTGATAGTTTGATAATGATATGTGACATAGCTTCAGGTATTTTGCTGAGCCAATAATGTCTCTTTTTAATTGAATTCATACATCCAAGACATGACTTGTTTTAATTAGAACGTTGAATTAGCCAGAGTGGCTGGCTATACATAAATCAGTCAAATTCAGGATAACTACATTATGATTTAATTGGATGTGTGAACCTAGCCTTGAACTTACTTAAGGTTGTAAACGTAAAGGTATGACTAAAGTTTACAAGTGAAATTGTGGATATCTAAAGGGAGCAGCATTCTTCAGACTAGCAGATGTGCTGGACCAATTCCAGTAATTGGTAGACAGAGGCTGTTCCTGTTTTAGGGCCAAGAATGAAATTAAGAAAATTCTACCATCTTTTCCTTTAAACTCCTCCAAAAGACCTGACATCCAGAGACTGAATGTCTTTAGTTGCAGAAGTAAACTGCTCTTCAGTTTTCCAGAATATTTATTATGGGACAAGAATAGTGCTTCCAACACAAAGTTCTTCCACTATGAATATTTGCAAAATTCAATTCTATCTATCAAGTTTCAAACTATCACTCTTCAGTATTAGAAAAGATGGGACACCTTGAGAAGATGCCAACATTTATTCGATGCAAACTGTAACATCCCATTTTAAAGCAATTATTTAAAAATAATGGTAGACTTACTGTAAGGATTCCATGCCATAAACCCACATCTTTTTTAAAATCCAGAACATTCACAATAGTTTCAGCTTCATGACATAAAAAACAACAAAAAACAAAACAAAACAATGTTAGTTCCTGGATACCAGGTACAGCCAATCAAAAGCTCCATCTTAAAATGTAATTGATTCATTTAAAAAAGAAAGAAAGAAAATAAGTATAGGACAATTTGAAGTAAATCAATTCTGACTGACTCATTGCTTTTGACCTATCTGATCCTTCATTTCTCTTTCTTTCATTGACATTTGCATAATATGTCACAGTGACTTATTCTCCTGAAAATAGGTGGGAAATGTTGAAAGTGAGAGCAGGAAATAATTTCCAAAAATAATGACTGTTCCACCTATAGAGATTTCCTCAAGACATGTAGAATTTGAGAAGTTCATATTAATTAGAGATGAAAATTACAACTCTGAAGTTGTTCATCATCTTGGATGACAGTCTGAAGTTTGGAAAAATCTCATCCCACAGCTTTCTATCTTGTGTAAACTTTTGGGGGTCCTGATCTCAGCTGAATATTTGAATCCAGCTCCTCTTTTTATTAATCCTGGTTGAGTTTTGTAGCATGACGGGTGTATCCAGTCTGAAATGGGCCTAGTAATTGCACAAAAAGTGACTAAATCATATTTATATCCTGTTTCATTTTCTGGGTTGATGCCATGGGAAGAATGGATTTTCTTTCTAAGGAATGACGTAGGATTTTAAACTATTTTAGACTTTGCACTACAATTTCTCTGTTGTTCTCACTTGCAGCAAGAGGATGCTTCAAATACTGCAAAAAAGGGCAGTTGTTTCTGAAGAAATTACTGTAACAAATACAGTTTTGTACAAGGACTCTACAGTTCTGGGAAGATTCAAAAATTATTTTGGCTAACTAATAATCTATGTTGTTTTCCAATTTTGGGGAAAAATAGCCTAGTTCCTGGCTATTAAATAATTGTCTCCGTCCAATTATTTAAAACAAAAGCCAGTAAAATCTATCATGCTAAATCATTTTCTGAAGCTGGTTTATTTGTTTTTTTAAAAAAGTTTTGAAATACCTTCCGTGTATCCACAAGCTTGGGTGAGCGCTTGACAATGGGTCAGCAGCGCAATCCTTGTCACCGTCACGCCAAGAACACTTCCATCCTTACAGGTTTTGTACTGCAGTAACACAATTTTGCTCATCAGTATCAGGGAATAACAACATTGTTGTTAGTTTAATAAACTGGAGGAGACAGACACCTGTCTATGCAAGGTGTTCCATCAAGTCTTCCAACCCCCAAATACAAGAAGTCATTGAATTATGACCATAAGGGAGCCTGCTCTTACTCGTGATGGTTGTAGTTTTGTGATGGTTGTAAATTGTGCACCATAAAAAAAATTTCTTGCTGTATATCTCAGAAGTGTACTGATATCTGCCATTCAGTATTAGATCATTTATGTTTTATTCAATAACCAAGTTCCCATTCTTACACAGCCAGTTCCCCATTTCTCTCCATTCATATTATCCTGCTAATTGTCTATACATTCTTATCTTCCATTATCCTAGCTCCCTAAAGATCCAGACTAAGCAGTTTGGGGGGGGAGACCCCACTCTCATATCGATACTTAGTTTGCCTTAATGGTTGAACAATCTTATTGACGCCCCCTGATCTCTACAGAAATCCAAATTAAAGTATCTCCATTAGAAAGCTGCCTAGTTTTTGCTTGAACTCATCCAATGAAAGGCAGCTTATTTCTTCCCCAGGAAACAGTTTCACTATCAAAGCTTATTACCATTAATAAGCTTTTCCTAACCAGTTCCAGATTCTGCATTATAACCAACAGTGAACAATTTGCAGGCTACTATTGTGTGACACCCCTTTAAATGTTTCAGAAGTCCTTTCCTCTGAATTCTCTTGCAGCCTCTATCTCTCAAGTGAAATCTTCTCTGCTGCCTATCTTTGAGCCTATTTTGATTTTCTTCAAATTGGCTATCACTCTTAAAATGGAGTCTGACCAGCACAGAAACTAAACCTAAACTATGGCCCTTGGTGACTGCAAATGACTCTGAAAGATGCAATCTAAAATTGCATTTGCCTTTTTTGCTGTAACCTCACAATTAAACATAGGCACTATAGTGATGAAGCTCTTCAAATTCAAAAGGAAAAAAGGGGGCTTGGAAGCAGATGGGGCCCTTGGCTTTTAGTGGCCAATCCCTAAAAGAACCATGAATGCTATTGCCAGCTTAATATAGAATTTGATATGCATTTTTTTTTTGTTCCTCTGCTTAAACCTTTGAAATAGAGGTGAACTAGAAGTAAGCTAACAACATAGTTTGGAAGCAAATGTCTTTCTTTTGTTTCGGTGGAATAGTAAACCACCAATACGTGCTAAAAGTAAAGTTGAATAATATAGTTCCCCTGTCTTCTAAAAAGAACATCTGTCAGGAGTTGTCAAACTGTCTAATGATAAAACGTAGTTCCCATGTTTCTGTACACATTGGTATCCATCCCTTCCTTGTAAAAGTCTGCTGAGTTGCTACTATTTCTGCTCCTGCATCCGTTATCCTGATATTTAATTCATGAAAAATATTATGAAGTATTCAGTTTCCTTCCTTCTTTATTTAAAGCATTTCTATTGCATCTATCTTTTGCAAAATTTTGCACATAGTATTGTACTCTGGAACTTTTCAAGTTAGCTTTTATTGAGAAGTTTCCACTGCTGCTTTCAGAAAACTTCTGATTCAATAGACTTTGATTCAGTGGACTTCAGATACAGCAGACAAAATCTGTCTAAATTGTATGCCTCTAGGCACGTTTAATCCTATTTGCGATTTTACAAAGTTAGTTGTAAAATCGCAAATAGAAAGTTGTAAAGTTGCAGTTCAGGGGTGGGTTCTACTTACCTTTACTACTGGTTTGCAATGGGATTGCGCACATGCGTGAGCGAAGCTTCTGTGCATGCGCAGACAGCTTCTCATGACGTCAGGGTCAGTGGGCAGAGCCCCCCCCCCGGTTTTACTACCAGTTCTATAGAACCGGTCCGAACCACGTGCAACCCACCACTGCTGTAGTTGTGTAAAATCCCATTGGCGTCTACAAGCCATTCTTCTTTAAGGGATACCCCTTCTCATTAGTTCTTAAAGCAAAGACTTATTGTATCATTTATAAACATAACAAGTTCAAACATGTAGCCACTAAAATGGCTATTCATGTTGCTGTTCAAAGATTGAGGGGGGAAAATATCCTATACAAATTTAGCTGAATTGAGATATCAAGTTTTTTAAAATTTCCCTAACAATATTATATAAGTGCAGTTTGCTATAGTTGCATAGGACTGGAACTGTATGCCTTACTATTTAATGAGTACATTGCAATATATTTACTTAGAATATTTAATCCACTATTAATCTGGACCCAGAGTAATAGATGGAAATGATCCAATGTGAATATGAATGAACAAATATATTATGCACACTGCACTCACCTCAATGTAAGCGGTGTCATTGTTCGCATCTTTGATGTGGGGGAACCAATCTCGAGGGGGTTTCGAAAGATGTTTTGATTCCGTCACAAACCACAGCAGCTTTGGCCAGCCTTAGAAATAAACATACAACAACTTTTTAAAAATAACAGAAGCCATCACACAATATTATGGTCCACATTTCTTTAATAAAAATGACCTTTGGAAAGTTCTTCGGCAACTTGGAGATAACACAGAAGATCAGTATCATTAGAGAAGATCTGGAATCATTAGATACAAAATCAAATTCTTGTGGGCATATTCAGCCTGAGAGCTTGGCCCCAGTTTCAAATAGGCATTGGGGGTGTTAGACTACACTGCCTATAGAGGATCAACTTCCTGTTCCTGAAGCTTCTCTGCCTCTCCCTCTCCCTATGCCTGGTTGCCATACAGCTGGCATGCCCTTTCAGAAGCTTTGAAAAGTATCAAGAGTGATAAGAATGAAGGCAATATAAATGTTTTTTTTTCATTTTTTAAATTTTACATACACCCTCCCATGGCATGCCCAGCACAAATTATGGAAGGGAATGATTTCTAGCAAATTTTATTTTGCAAATCTGAAAATGAGAGGTTTTTTATTACTCCAGAACCTATGGTAGTTTAGAAGACAAGATACGTTGTTCTACTGATCAGTTGGAAGAAAAGCTTTGGATTTCAAGGTCTGTAGAAGACCATATGCTTGTGGGTTGGTTTCAGTGAACTGTTCCATTTAACCTCATCCTGCCAGGAAACAATAAGGGTTCAGTTAGCACTTCTCAACTGTCCTGAGAGGACAATTATGCCCAACTGCAAGAACCACTGGGTTAGAACAGGCAAGATAGACAGAACTGATCTGAAAATTACACAGATTTGGAAGACATACATTCAGACATCTTTTGTTTCTTTTAATTAGTACAATTCTCTACTTTTGTTTATCATTGGGACATGAAATCACATGGTATTGAGTCAACCGTGCGCAAACTTACCTTTAAATTGGGGTATCTCCCCTGTAGGGCTTTTAGGTAGCCCTTTATGGCATGCATCACTAGTCAAGGCTACAGTGACACCACAGCTTCCAAGCAAGAAGCCGATCTGTTGGCTACCTGCATCCTAATTGAAGAAAAAGCAAGGGAGAAAAAGCTTCTAAGTGAATCAATGCAAAAGCAGTAATGAAATATTTCCTTTAAAATATGTCTGAGCTATTAACATTTGCTTTACTTCGTCAACTAATTTTTAAAAAGACATCTATTATGTTTTGATCAAGGTCCTTGGCTTTCAACGCTTCAGTGCTTTTGTAAGAACATTTTTGATAAAATATTTAATACAGAGAATTGTATTTTTCTTTAAAAAGCAAAAATCAGATCATGAAAGACCCCAACTTTTCCAATCTTTGAAACTACAATTTGACGTTTGGTGTACAATTTATGACAGGGAGAAGAAAAGCAGAATAAAAACCAGAATCAAATACAGGCACAAAGCAATCCATAAACTAAATAGGCAGGTCTTTTTATTTATCTATAAAAAGCAAGTATTAGATTCCAAACCAAGATTCCAAACCAGGAATAGCATTAGACTGCATTAAATGGGAGTGGAATCTATTACTTATAGTATATTGTAGTGACTTCTGACTTCTGAATTAGATAATCCAAAGGAAAAGAAAAAAAAACAAGTTTATGGGAAAGAGATCTAACAGCCATAATAATTCAGCAAATTATGTCTAAAATCAAAAGGAGGGACATGCAACACCTGTTATTTTAATTGCCTTCCAGATATCTTGGGCTGACCCAAGATATCTGTCCAAATGTCCAAAACATTGGACACCAATGTTTTAGAACAGTTTGACTCTATGACAATGTCTGCATTCTACTGAATCATAAACTATAGTATTGGCCGGATTCATACCATACATTAAGCCACAAACTGCCCAATATTTAACCTCAGCACAATCCTTTTCTCACCATTTTCACTACAAAGACCTTCAGAATTTGGATTATCCCAACAGAAGTAGGGGACACTTGAATTCTGTGAAACCCCAAGCAAAAAATCAACAAAATTACAGCAACCATAGCATTTTTTAAAATTCTATTTTTTTCCTCTTCTCTCTTCACTGAAGCTAACACAGAATTTTATAGTTTGGAAAACTCTAGTTAGAAAAAGCAATGACCCTATATCAACAGTATTCAGTTTCTGTGTTTCAATTTGGCGAAGTCACAGGTACTCAACAAGATACAACAGTACAGAATATACAGATAAAATCCATCACTATACCCTAATATCTGTTCAAGATGCACTATACAATAGCCAGACACCACATTTTTCAAAACAGAATAGATACGTTTACAGCAAGACTTTCATTGCATTACAAAGACATTAGGCACTGGAAATCTGAAGCAAACAAAAAGCAGAAATGGAGGTTTTGTGACTATTGAGATAGTAAAAGAAAGGTCTTGAGATACAGATCTGTTTTGCTCAACAACTCAAATTTGTTTTTGTTTTTTTAATGTATACTTAAAAGTTGTCAAAAAGCTATCCGTTCTAAGGGAAAGACATGCATTATACTGTCCCCCACATTCAGAGCCTAGCATCAACCTCTCTATAGTCAGATTTTTAAAAATAGTATTTAATTACACAGTTGGGTTTGTATATGCTGATTTTAAATATATATATATATATATATATATTGGGATGAAAAACTGGTTTATGACCGATTTGTATAATCATTTCAAAGTTCAGGCACCCAACAAATTCTCAATTATATTTGCATTTTCTAATGATTAAAGTAATTATGAGATATGTATTTCCAGCTTGGCAAAGTTAAAGACATACTTTTGCAAGAAAAGTCTTCAGAAATGAGCTCTCATTTGGTTTGGCTTCTATGAAAATCCAGACAGAAGGAGGAGTACCCTTTTTAAGATAAATAGAAAGAGATAAAGAGGATGAAATCATGCCAGTTGGGGAAAAATTTTGTGCATGCTGTGCTATCAGTAGACCAAGGAGATTCATAACTAGCCAGGCCCTAAAAAATGTACAAAGTTTAAAAGGCATTAATCAAAGTTGGCATAAATATTAAAATACATCCTACATTAGCTTAGGACCGACAACAATTGTCTACTCCTTTTATCCCTTGCTGGAATCCCGAAAATTTAGGGTGTCTTTTGGGAGGGAAGGTTGTGGGTTGTTGCTTCTTTTATTGTGAATAAATCTAGCTGACAGATCTCATTATTTTCAAATCATGTCAGTGGTTACTTAGACCCAGATTATTCACTCTGATCCTGAATACAAGCATTCCTGGGTTGTCAGTCTCTACCAACTGCAGCTTTCCCCATCATGGTTTTTCTAATGCCCCAAAGAAAATTAAAGCATATCTATTGCCCAAAGACAATGACAGAATAAGACTTCATCTCTCTTTAAACCAAGAAGTAATCAGCAGGACTAACTCAACGTTTTATTTTGGCTATGAAGAATGGAAGGGAGAGTGTAGAAAGGTATGGCCTACCAGAGAACACTATAGCGAGAGAGCTTGCTTCAAATAACACAGTGCATATGCTTACTTTGTATAGCTTGATGTGAAAAAGGAAATAATGCAGAAATAAGACAAAGAAATGTCCATGTACACAAAATAATATTCCTTAGGCCAATATACACTCTCAATAGTCTTCTCTGGGTCCAATTTACACTCTGTCCTGACATCTGAAGTCTAATACTATAATGCAAATATATATGCATGCTTAAATCAATAAATAATATTTTGCACATCTACATATTTTCTTTCACTGCTTCTGTTTTCTATATTTTTCTCAAAAAAGCAATCTAGCAAAAATGCACGAAAGTGTTGCCAATGGATGCTACGAATATTTGGAAACGATGGCAAGCTAAAAAATTGAAGGAGAGGGTTTGCCTTTCCTTGCCAGTATTCTCATTGTTACTCACTGCTGGTCAGGTTTTAATTACAAAGAAGGAAAGTCAAACCCCACGCTACTGTTTTTTCAGCAGAGTTTCTCTGCCATACAGAGCTTCTGCAACATCTGAGCAATTTCTGAGAATGTCCATGAAAACCAACAGATGTGATGGATTTTGTTGTGTCTATCTCATTTTGAGAGAAGACATAGGAAGAGAGGAGAAGAGATAAAACATAAAAGAATGTCCTTGGGGGGTGGGGGGAATGATATGAATGGATTCTCTAAAATGTAGTTGTACGTTTCTTTTGGAATGCTATCTGTTATCCAAAAGATTACTGAATTTTTTCTAAAACGAAAAGCTAGTACATATAACATGGACAGAGTCCATTTTAAAACATACTACTCTGCACAGCTTTACAGTATCTAGCTTGAAAAGAAACCTAAATGAGATTTGTCTTTACAAATGGAGGACAGTTAATACATATCACAACATCTAAAGTTTTTCAGCTGCTTAATATCATACATATGTAAGGGGTTCTTGTCTTGTGAAGCATCTGCTCTTGTATCAGAGAGATGAATTTTCAGGAACTTCATTGCCATCACAGCTAGGAAAGGACCCATTCAAAGACAAGGAACAGAGTGAGGAAAACTGTAGGACAAAACTCTCAAACTTAAAGAACTTTGTGGCCATGCTACATACATACATTTCAAAGTGAAAGAAGAGTTCCTAAAGATTATTTGTGTCCTCAGATTAACTCATATAGGCCTAATGATTATCTAAGGATAGGATATAACCTTGAGAAAATCAATCACTCCAAAATATTAGCATTAGGGGGAGATTTATACAAATACTTCTACAAAACAGTAGACAGCTATGTGAAAGAAGAAGGAAGCAAGTTAAGAGAAAATAGCAGACACAGGATAATAAAAGTCATAAAAATACTTTGGAAGCAGGGATGAAGAAGCAGGCAGATGCAATAAACTTTTGCCCAACCTGGATGCCTTAAAAATACACGGACATCAATCCTCTAAATTCTCAACTATCATACTGGCTGAGGAATTCTTAGGGCTGATATTCACAGATGTACAAGATGGGAAATGGTGTTTTGAGGGCAGGTTAAGGATAATCTCCCAGTAAGTAGATTCTACATTACTAGACTATGTTATTGTTCATTAGAGAAGACTCAGAGTGGAAAATGGAAAATTCTACACTTCTCTAAAACATGCTATTCCCAAATCAATAAATTTAATATAACCCACCACTCGCATCTGGCCATACTTTTATGAGTGGGAATAAAGGTGTATGGTGCAATAAGGAGCTGTAGAAGCTCCTTGATACAAGATGGATAAGGTAAAGGTAAAGAAGTCCCTGCGGGGTTTTACCCTGCTAATCGTAGCTGATTTTAGAGGCTGGTTCCTATCCCTGTTTCTTTAGGCCATTTAGCCAACGTTGTCCAAAGATGCTTCCAAGTCAATTAGCCAGCATGACATCATGCTGCATTGCAAAGCATACGGCAAAACATGGAATGTTTATACCTTCTCACTGAAATGATACCTGTTTTATAAGCTTCCATTTACATGCTTTTGAACTACTAGTTTGCAGGAGCTGAGGCAAGTGGTGTTAGGACTTGGACCACCGGAGCACAAGCCTAAGCCACTAAACCACGATGCTTCTACAGGAAGATAATGTTTGAATTCCTTTAACATGCCTGTTCTAAAGAAAGCATTGCATGTCACTTATTTCAGACATGTTACGCAGCAATACAGAAGAAGAGTTTTTAAAAATAGCATACTGAACATTGCCTACTTTCCCAGTATCTAATATAAGAAAACCACTATGTGTTGAAAGTCTTGTGGGCATAAAATCTGTATGCAGTTCTGAAGTTCTCTGCAGATGAAGAAAGTAAATGTTGAGAATTTCTCCAAGCAAGTGTTCTTGGGTTCTTCATCCTTATTTTAGGAATCACATTAGTCAAAACCACATGAAATTATTACACATCACTCGTCCAGCTCTTTCCCACTATATAACATGTATAGTTTTATTTGATGGATGATTCTTTTTCTCATACATTGTGCCATTTTTGAGGCATGCAAGATCATGGGGAGATTGAACAACTGAGGGACAAGAGAAGAATTAAGGGCTCGAGAGTGAAAAATTAAATGGCCGAACTTTCAGGCAATCTGGTAAAATTCGAGCAGCGCAGGTGAGGATGAACCAAACTGTGTAATATTCAGCTCATTGGTTATCTTCCAGCACCAACTATATATAAAACCTGGTTACAAGTGTTTTAATTAACCAGAGTCTTAGGCCCTTGCTGCCATTTCTCTTTTTCAAAAGACATAATTGCCTCAAGTTCCTTTTTAGTAAATTCTGTGTAAACATGATGCTTGTTTACACGAATGATTTTTTTTTTGACAAAAACTAATCTTGGCAAGAATTTTAACAGGTAGAGCAAGTTACAAAATGCTTTTAGCATGCTTTTGAAGGGGGCACTAGTTTATTGTGGTATCTTTTCAACTGTACGCAAAATAAAAGTGTGATGAAAAACTTAGCAGCTAGTTGTCAAATGCAGAAAGGCATCTGTGCCTTACAACGTTTTTGTGCAAGGAGAAGGGAAGGGGGAAATTTAATAGGTGTCATTTCTCTGAAACTGTTATAGCAGTGCTTCCTAAATACTTTCTTTCATTATCCAAAACTGCTTACCAAAAAATCCTTATTTAAATGCTCCTAATGTGATTGTATAATGACACACAAATCCATTACCCAGAAAAAAGCCACTTTTACCCAATTTTGGGTAATTTATCCAGCTTTGGCAAGCACTGTGTTAGAGAATGATTCTTGCTAAACTGCTATGTATGAAGCAAGGGCAAAGATAAGAAGGTTTTCCTATCCAGTTATGTCTGAAGACATGTTCTTTAGTCATGTGGCCAGCATGACTGTACATCAAAGGCACATGGAACATTGTTACTTTCCTATCAAAATGGTTTTCGAACTGCTAAATGGGCAGGAGTTGAGGCAAGGAATGGCCATTCACCCCGCCATGTGGCACTTAGGTCTTGAATTCAAGCTATCAGCTTTCCATCTGACAAGCTCAGAGTCTTTAACAACTGAGCCATCATTCATGCCTCTTTATGTATAAAACAGAGGTGAGCAATGTTTGAAAGGCACCTGATGTTCTGTTGTGACCTCACTAGGTGGGACATACCATATTTTTAAAGGGAGGAAGGGACTCACTCCTATTCCCACCTGAAAACCATTCCCAATTCTGCAAACTGCACTGTTACTTTTGCTGAATTGAAATGCTTTAATCCCAGACAGATTAGGGAATGCAAAGGGAATGGCATGAACCACATGTAGCCGGCAATGGGTCTGCAAGAGCAGGAAAGTGATGTCTGAGAGACATAAGCAGATTTCCATGATTGGAATGGAAGTCCAATCACTTTTCTGTATGTTTGTGACATGCACATGGCCCCAAATGCCAGAAGATTACTAATCAAAGCAGCAAGAGGGTGTGACTTTATTGCATTAATGGCCCATGGTCCACAACCCTGCCTATATCATAAACTAGATCTTTTTTGGACAGGGCTATATAATTGATATCTACATCTAAAACATATATTTAAACCTTCATGAGAAGGTTGCCTGCCCCAGTAAATTATTTGCAATGATTTGCAACTGATCATGTCTTCAGCCTTTGCATTTCACTCCATGGTTAATCTCCTTATAGAACCAGATATAAACAGGATATTCCTAGCCAACATGCCAATGCACAGAAAACTTGAACTTCCTAAGAGGAGAAATAAGGTATTTTGCTCTTCTTCTTGGGTTATTTAAATTCCCAAATCAATATATGACATCCCATTGTGGTTTAAAATATAAAGAAGGACCTTCAACTTAATATGCAGCCAAAACATGGTTAGAAACTATTATTAGTAATGCAACTGCCAACAGTTTTTAATCATTTACTTATTTCAACTGTTTTGAATATTTCCTGTTCTCAAAAATGTGTTTAGCGTTATTTTGATTATCGGGCTGCCTGGAATTCTTTGAAAACCACACACCAACACTGGAAGTTTTTAACAAGAGATTGGATAACCATTTGTCTAAAGTGGCATAGAGTATCCTGCCTAAGCAGGGGTTGGATTAGAAGACCTCCAAGGTCCCTTCCATCTCTGTTATTCTATTCTATTCAAGAAGCATTTTTTTTAAACTTTACCCAAACAATGCTAATAGTCTCTAAAGCTGTCTTTTGGACCACCCTAGTCATAATTCATAATGGACATTTTTATCATCCAAACATATATTAATTATGCAGCTGGCTCAAAGTCTGCTCCGAGAAGAACATCCATCAGCTTACAAATTGAGGAAACAGGCTTGTCACCACTCTTAATTCCGCTGGACTGGCTCTATGAAGATCCTAGTCATATGAAGTACCACTTAAGTAGCAAAATTGCTATGATTACTTAGACGATGCCCAAGTTCCCAATCAACTCTGTTTTTTAAGGAATAAATTGCCAAGATAATTCTTGCAAAGTTCAGGGAGTCTAGTTCTTGTAGTACCAGCACTGCTTGAAATTTTTTTCACCTAAATCCAAATAAATCTAGACCTTTCTAGCTAATCCTCTTAGAGCTATTTTTCTAAGTATTCTAAAGTAGTTATTATTCATGGTGCCCTCCCAAGACCATGCCATAGTAGGAAAGGAGAACCCTTGTGAAACCTAGCACCTTGGACAATTCTGTCCATTGCAAATAATGGTATAATTGGTGGTGGGCTCCATCACCTTCTCTGCACTATTGCCTTCAGCTTCTTTCCAAAGCTACCTTCTACCTTCTTTCCCACCCTTCAAATGTGGCTGGTCCTAAGTTTTGTTTAATGTTAAGTTTCAATTCATTGAAGAATATAGCTCAAAGCTTTCTCACAGCTTTCATGGTTCCATATGCAACCGACCTTTTAATTTTTGCGTGCAAAACTAATCCCTTAGGAAACTTTTTTTTTTAATTTGATTTATATGCCGCCCTTCTCCAGAGACTCACTGGGGGACAGAAGCCTTAAAAAACTGTTTCTTTTCTATGCTGGTCAAATTCTATTTAGCATTCAACTACACTGACAGTTTACAACCTGTTCTAAAATAATATTTTAAAAGTAAATCCATCTTAGCTTCCCAATCAAGTTAAGGCAATGTCATCAGCACATGTATACATAGATGGTATACATACTCTGATGACATGTAATAAATACGTTACAGTTTCATAGATATGTTAAAGCAACAATGCCTATTGTCATTTTTCATTTCCTTCTGAAACGCTCAAAGATTATGTCCTGACATCTGACCTTAATTCCTGCTAAGATAACTAAAAACTTCTTTCTCTTACCTTTCTGGTAAGTGGCACTTCAATGGGAACAGGGACAACCTCTGCAAGAAGGCAGCCATAAAATGCTACCATAAAAGCTGCTGGATCGTTGTTGGGAAAAACAAGGGCTACCTGTAAAAAAAAAAAACAATAAGTGGGAGAAGAAAAATAAATAATAAGACCTGTAAATGTAAATACATTTCCCAGAATATTTCTATAGCATTACAAATAGACATCTTACCAACCATAGCAACCAATTATACGTGAGGAGCTACACAGGACTATGCACAGAAGTAACTCATGTGTCTTTTTTGGTTCTTGGACTCTGATATCAAGCAACTGGTATCACTCTGTACTCAAGAATAGCTAGGGCTTCTATCATTTGTGCTCCGGAGGCTATGATCTTTGAGAAAAGAACTTCTGTGTGTCCATTCTGGACGGAAGTCTGCCTGGTAGTTACCAGCAGCAGGGCATTCTCAGTGATGGTCCCCAGTGCTGTAGAATTCCTTCCCTTGCTAGGTTCCCCCAGCAAACTAAATTCAATTTAAGGATTTTTTTTAAAAAAAGATGTATTTTTACATTTTGGTCCTGCAAAATACCATGGTTATATTTCATTCTTTCCCCTGAATTTTCATAATGACACCATGGACTTTTTAAAATTAGTTTTATGACCTACAAGGTCCCTTCCAACTGTTAATCTGTATCTGTATCCAGTATTGAAAGTTTTGGTATTGAAGTTACTTGCTACTTTCATCTCTATACTTATTATTAACTCCTTCTTATTGATTGGATATTTGCTTATTGATGCAGGTTGGATTTTTTTTTTGGTAATATGTCATATACCAATGTGATAAATAAATCCGTTAACTGTAGATCAACAACATTAGCATTATTCGTCTATTCCTTTACCGAGTAAACAACTCTAGAGAGACCAATAATGGTAACCAAAGGAATGGGATCCTCTGACGCCAAATTGCTTCTAGCAGGAATGATCCTTTAAAGATCCTTTAATAGTTTTTTGTGCCACCTGCTCTTACTGATCAGCTTCTAGATGGTCCTACTTAAAATTAATTGGAACTTAAAATGAAATATATGTAAATCATTATTTCAAACCTATTTCTACTGAGAAACTGAAAGAGACATAAATTGACTTTTAAGTATAGCCCATTTCAGCTTCATCTTATAAGCAATCTTTCATTTTGATCACTTTTCCGATGCCATATGTCTAATGGAAAACTACAAACACTAGATGATGCTCTTAAGTTTTGTTGTTAGTTTTTGATAATTGCTAAAAATCATGCTTTTAGTTGGGCTCACAAAAGAACAACATACCGAAAGGGGCTGTGTTTTCCTGGTTGCAAATCTGTTTTATTTTCTTTTGCCATTAAAAGACGAGAAAGAAACATCGCATCTTATTTTTCTGGTTCCTGTTGTTGACTTTCAAACTTCATTTCTACATATTCCTCCTCTTTTGACATTCAATTTCATTTCACATGACAATAACAAAGTTTAAAAGCGAAAGAGGATAAAACCTTGCACAGTCACGCTTTCATACTCCTTCAGGAGAGAAATGGCCTTCTTTGGAATAATCAGTCTCAAATAACGATGAACCTGATAGAGCTATTTTCTGCAATCAATTTTCTGGAGAACTCAGCTGCAAGATCTTTCTTTTGAGGTCATGGCTAAATGCTACTCATTAAATTGTCATTCTAATTCTGAGGTTGCTGTCAACCACTGCCTCTTTGATACTCCCAACCCATGTGAAGGTTCATACAAAGCATGGATCTTCATCTGTTACTTTATTTATTGCACTACTATGGCAGCTTTTGAGGAGTCTTTAGAATGTGAAAAGATGTGTACACTGGTCAGGATAGTGTAATATTCTTGCCCATAAATGGAAAAGTTGTTTAAGCAATTTCATACATAGTCAAAGAAAGGAGCAAAATTCTATACTAGGATTCATATACATAGAAGAATTTAAACCTCTCTCAATGCCTTGGTGTAAGATATACATGGTATAATTTCCTCATAATATACTCTAGAGGCTGAACTAACAATTCTGAGTGTTCCATTTTACGTAAGAGATTCACCAACACACATCACAATATAAGAGCACATAAGGCACAGAGAAAGAAAGTGTCAATTTCATAACTTTCCTTGATTTATTTATTCTGTGCGCTGCCTGTTTTGGATATGATTTAGAGTCTTAAGAACTATCGTAAATCAAGAAGATTCTGGAGATACATTTTGGCCAAATGCCAAAACAGACAATGATTTAAATTCAACATCTGCCCACAGTCTTCTTAGTTTAATTTTTCACCATCACTTACGAAAAGAAAGAAAGAAATCATTTCTGTAGGACCTGAACTGACATAAGGAGCGCTCTGAAGTTGAACAGCTTAAGACAAGAAAGGGGATGGGGAAAATCTTATTAGTGAAGGGAAGGCAGAGAAGATCAAGAGGCAATTAGGAAGAGGTTAAACCAGAGAATATATCCAAGAATCCACTAATTTAATGTAAGCTATTTCTTTTCATTCATTCGGGAGATTCACTTGCCACCATTTAGGGAAGCACTCCCCAAAGTATAGTTTGAAACTTTTAAATTTGTTTCTGTGGAGTTTCATTAACATTCTCTGGTACTAACAACAGACCCAGCTTCCGTTAAACAAGTGGAAATATAGATTATTTTGAGTTTTTTTTAAAAAAGCCTCTTCAGTTTTATGCTTTATTCCTTCTCATTTTGTTCAGACTATAGCTCCTTTCCATTTTTCAGAAAAGAGAGGCTCTAAAAATGAAGCATCTTTTGCAACAGAAGCTATCATTTTCATAATAGAATTTTTCAATGACAAGTAATAATGAGTAATTCTTATGAAAATTCAGCTGAAGGAGCCATAGAGAGGCTGAGACTACTTGAAAACTGAGCACCAGACTTGACAAATTCCAGGAGGACATATCTGAACATAGGGAATTGCATTATTGCACACAATGTGAACAGGGCAACTCCCTAAAACACTGAGGGGGATAAACACGGAACTCCCAGTAGCACAAAAACAGAGTGCTGCAGTCAGAATGGAGAAGCATTATTTCTGTTCTATATTTCTTGACAGGTCAAGGCTTTCTCCCCCCACCCCCCACCCCACCCCCACCCCCTCCTTTGTGGTAAATAGCAGCTTTGACTTTTCTGGCTGTGGATTCAACTTTGATGCTGATGAGAGGAAGTAGCAGCTTCATGAGGGAAGCAAAACCACTAGGTATGTAAATAAAAAGTAGAAAGGAATTCATGAAGTGTTGCCATCACAGTGATTTGGATGAACAAGAAAGGGATCCAAACAAACCCAAACAAAATACCAGAAAATGAAGTATGAAAAAAGGAAACCACAAAACAGAGAGAAAAGGGATGGCTAAAAGGACAAAGACACATTTGGCAATGAAATTGGAAGAACATTGAAAATTCTTCTTCAACCCAATGGAGGCCAGAGAAGACAGTTAAGTGCTTGTGAAAAGATAGAATAAGGAACAGGGTTTCTATAATACAACATGGAGGCATATCTCAAGAAAGGATGTGGATGGAGGCATATCTCTTGAGGGAAGTACGTAGATGGAGACATATCTGGAGGGAAATACGTTAATGAGGCATATCTCTTGAGAGAAATACATAGATGGAGTTGGTCTTTACAAACATTTAGAGGTGATAAACAACAATATATTTCACTTGACATACAATTGTTCAAAATTCTTTTATCTTAGAGATAAAGGTGTGTCCCACTCCTTGGGATGAAACCACACAAGAAAATTGTCTCATATTCATACACATCTCAACACCAGTTCATGGTAGCCTGCCCTATTTTAAGCAATTATGTTCTAATGCCACAGTTACAGCTTTGAAATGGGAATATTTTTAACTGATTATACTGAACATCTTATTAATTAGCTAGCAGTATATCCCTTGTTCAAGCCTGACCTTTTCACAAAAACTCTTTTGTTTCTAGAATTTCCTAGAATATACAAGCACACAGTCTCATTTCCAAAACTGATTTCATCTCCATGACAAGCATGTTTTAATGCTGTTTGTATAAGGAAGCCACTGTGACAAGTACAGCCTCTGTTTTGAAAGAGACATACAATTTTAACCATAAATAGGCTATTATAAATAAACTCTTTTCAGCCTAATAACTATTTTTTAAAAATCTGAAATATTAGGGTGAAATTGTTTGAAACTCAGTTGTACACACTGTTGTCTCAAGTCTCCATCTGATAATTGAAAGTTCTTACAGCCTCTTTGAAGATTGTTGCAAAATTGTAATACTGAATCGAGGAATGAAAAATTATTCAACATGTCACATTCACAGTATTTAATTCATTTAATTTCAGTTCATTAAGATAAACTTAGTGTTGCCTTTCCTCCCCTTTTTGGGAATGCAACCATGACATTTAAACAAAAGACCTAATGTGAGTCTTGGATAGTTGCTGTGCATCCTGGTTTATAGAAGGCAAACGGAAAAATATAAACCATGATGCATGAATAACCTATTCAAACATTAAACCATCTCACCTTTGGGGATTTTAAGAATCTATGCAAGAAAGTACAAAGCCACGCACTGATAGCAGAGTTACTTACCCTGTCCCCTGGCCGCACCATTGGTTCCTGCTTGGTGCCCAATTTGTGCAGTATGTTATAAGCAACTTTCATACTACGAGTCCAAAGTTTACCTAATCAAAAAGAAAAATAGTATAAATATGGCATGGAATATTTAAGCTTTAGAATGGTTCAAAATACAATTCAGATACAATTGCCCCAAATAGAGGGAATCTCGTGATACAATATCCGACTGTGCTGATAAGTCTTCATATTTTAAACAGACATCATTTAAACGTTTGTATTTTAAGAACAACTTCAATTCATCAGCAGCTAGATCTTATTGCTTAAGTCAAAGTTGGCTCTGACTGCCCTAACATAGAACCACCAAATATTTCTTCCTTTTTTCTAATTTATAATTTATAATTTTCTAGTTTATAATTTCACGGTACAAGTCAATTAACTGGCTATTCAAATTTGAAAACCAGATTTACTTACATTGCGTTTATACAATCTTATGAGACCTATCTAGATTTTATACTCAGAAGTTCAGATCTACATCATGCATAGTGATAGAGAAATCCTCCAAAGTAAAGAAGATACTACATCGCTGGGCATATAGAGTTCTATGCTATATATTGGAGCTTCAAAGGAATATAAAAAGAGATACAAAAGATAATCAGCCAAATCCTTCCCCAAACTTACACAAGTCAACCTTGTTAAATAAAACTCTAAGTAAAAAACAATTCTCCACTCAAACAGTAAAAATTGATGAACTATATTATGACCATACTTCTACCTTTTAACAAGTGTTCAGGAGGTGTTTCCCTCGGTATTACCGTATTCAGCTAGTAGCTGCTGTCTTGTCAGCACAAATAAGTCAGATTTGTTTCAATATCCCTGGGAAAGTTGATTTTTGTTCTTTGAAATGTTCATCCTGACAGTTTCATGGCTCCTTATATAGAGTACAATCAACGTCAACTTTTTCTGAACAAACTATACTACAAGTTGTATGTCTGTATGTGATTTAACACAGAGGAAAACGTTTTTCATCAATTGTGTCCAGATCATTTTGAGTGCTGGCAACGTTTGGCCCAAATTCAAAGAAGGCTATAACGAAGCCATTAGTCACCTGCAGCTCTGATCAGAGTCTTTAAGCTAATTATGAAAGTTCAGATAGGCGATTTTTTTTAAAAAAAAGCTATTACTGCATTTCTCCATAATTGCAAACTAGATGAAGCCTTTTATTTGCGGTAATTAATGACAGAGCATATGACAAAAAATATAAAATAAAAATCAAGCACTCTTGCAAGCAAGGAATTTGGAAACAAACAAGAAAGCAATCCCTTTTGAATCCCACTGATTTAATTAAAATACAGAATAGTGATATAAGCATAGACAGAAATACATTCAAGGAAAGTATATCAAAAGACAAACAAGCAGCTTTACACAAAACGTATTTGATGGCAATATGATGGCTCAGCATAAGGTGAGCAATGGCAAGTTCAAAATATGGATTAGAGGTAGTTTTTGATTAATTGCCAGTTACTCAGTGATCATTCGAACTTGCAACAGACCTGGAAAAGGCACTTACTTCCCAGTTATAGAGTTTCAACAGTGCTCACTCCCCTAGCACTCTCAAGACCACATTTTAGGCACTTTACAATTGACTAATTGCAGCATTTCTCCATCACATGACCACAATTTACTATTTTTTGTTCCCCCCCCAAAAAATGTTTCATAGGGATGAATTAACTTGTTTTATGACTACCATTTTACCCTTATGAGCACCATGTTTGCTTTATAATCACTATACTTGTTTTATGACTGCCACAAAAAAAGGACATAAAATCAGATTGGTCATGCCAGTACCTTGAGTTACCACCGTCATGACTTGCAACGTAAATTCCAGGCTCTACTGGGGTCATAGGCTGAGCACAGTCTCTACTTCGATTAACTGGTCAAGCATGTTTGTGAACCTTGCCAGAGAAGAAAAATCTATCTCCCACTTGTGCGGCCAACTATGTTCCCTTTCCTAGTGTGCAGTGTGACCTTCTGATATTGGTAACTGAATGTCGCTTGCACAGACAAAGCATTTTGGTCGCGTTGGTGGATGATCTCTGGAGGGCTCGGGACAGGGGTTGCTCCTCTGTCCTAGTCCTATTAGATCTCTCAGCGGCTTTTGATACCATCGACCATGGTATCATACTGCAGCGGTTGAGGGGGTTAGGAATAGGGGGTACCATTTTACAGTGGTTCTCCTCCTTCCTCTCCAACCGCTCGCAGTTTGTGTTGGCAGGGGGGCAGTGGTCGACCTCGAGGCGTCTCATATGGGGAGTGCCACAAGGGTCGGTCCTCTCGCCCCTTCTGTTCAACATTTATGTGAAGCTGCTGGGTGAGATCATCCGTGGTTTTGGGGTGAAATGTCATCTGTACGCTGATGACACCCAGCTATACATTTCCACCCCAGACCACCCCAACGATGCCCTTGATGTGATGTCTTGCTGCCTGGAGGCCGTGCGGGTCTGGATGGGGAGAAACAGGCTCAGACTCAACCCTTCCAAGACTGAGTGGCTGTGGCCCCCGGCGTCCCGATATAGTCAGCTGGTGCCATCGCTGACTATTGGGGGTGAATCTTTGCCCCCCACAGAGAGGGCTCGCAATCTGGGTGTCCTCCTGGACGCATGGCTGTCTTTAGAAGAGCATATGACGGCCGTGGCCAGGGGGGCCTTCTATCAGGTCCGCCTGATTCGCCAGTTGCAGCCCTTTCTGGATCGGGACGCCTTGCACACGGTCACTCATGCCCTTGTCACCTCCCGGTTGGACTACTGTAATGCTCTCTACATGGGGCTCCCCTTGAAGAGCAAGCGGAGGCTCCAACTGGTCCAGAATGCGGCCGCACGGGTGGTTATGGGCGCAACCCAATGTGCCCACGTGACACCCCTCCTGCGTGAGCTGCACTGGCTCCCAGTGGTCTTCCGAGTGCGATTCAAGGTGTTGGTCACCACCTTTAAAGCGCTCCATGGCATAGGACCCAGGTACCTTCGAGACCGACTTCTGCCACCAATAGCCTCCCACTGGCCAGTTTGCTCTCACAGAGAGAGTCTCCTCAGGGTGCCATCGGCCAAGCTATGCCAGCTGGCGACACCCAGGGGGAGGGCCTTCTCTGTGGGAGCCACAGCCCTATGGAATGAACTGCCCCCAGAAATGCGTAAGATCTCCGACCTCCGGGTATTTCACTGTGCCCTTAAGACCCTGTTGTTCCGCCAAGCTGGGTTATCAATGTAATAATTTTAAATCAGGTGTTTTAATTTTTGGGGTCTTAAATTGAGCCGAATTATTTAATAATTTTAATTATTTTAATTGATGTTTGTCTTGTGCTTTTAATAGGCTGTACACCGCCCTGAGTCCTTCGGGAGAAGGGCGGTATAGAAATAAAATTATTATTATTATTATTATTATTATTATTATTATTATTATTATTATTATTATTTTATTGAAAATTTACATGCATTTCCATATCGAATTCATACATACTCTTTTCTGAAACAAGCAACAATTGCCTGTTTGTAGCTTACTGAAAATCAAAGCTTTACTTTTTGATTTACTATCTCTGAAATCAAGAATAAAGGGAAAAATATTGTTTGAAGGCCACTTCCTTATGTGTATTTATTAGGGCTAAAGACACATTGAACATGATTCAGAAGAAGTGATTCATATCTTGTGTGTGTATAGCATTTCTCTATTGGCTTGAGCAACCTGACTTTTTCTACTTTTCTACTCACACTTTTTGGTGTGAGGTCCAAAGCATTTCTTCCAAAGCATTTTTGAAGTGGGCATTATTTTACTACCCTGTGCAGAAGATACCATTAAAATCCATTGGATACATCCCTGAATAAATGTGCTTAATTAATAATATGCTCATAATAATATGAGCAGGGAAAGGGGACATTGGAAAGCATGGGTACAGATACTTCAATAAAACTTGGCAATTTTCTTGCCTGGGTTCTGCTCCATGAGTCATGAATATGTTGGGTGTAAAAGCTGTCAGCTTGTGGCAGAAGAGGTATGCCGACAGAAAAGCAAACCACAAAATTAGGATTATATCATGAATAGTAGGATTTTCAGCACCACACACCACTAACTTAGCCACAGCAAGCCAGAATAGTCTTACCAAATGTATGCGTATCAGTTCAGAATTTTGACAAAAACCAGCTGCAAATAATTGTACATTTTTTTCAGCATCACAATATACTTCCCACAGCAGTAGACACTGCAGTAACTGAGTGTTTCTCACACTCTTAACGATGTACAAAAATAGATATTATAAGGCAGCATTGTATGCAAGTATGCCCCACTGATATCAAACAGCAATGAAAGGTGGGTGGGTTGTTTTAATCTGAATCACTCTCCTGACACAGGCCCTGACTTCATGGGCTGCTACACAACCAGAATGTGTAGGTGTACACCTCAGACTGAGAATGATGAAACATATACTACGTAGAGAGAGAAAGATAATTATTTTAGGACTGGTGCAAAATGGCCCCCTTAAATTATTTCTGAATTGAAATATATAAACAGAAAACATTATGTGAGGAATATGCGCATACAAACTCTCTTCTTCAAGAAAGCAAGGCCAGCTGTCATCTTAAATTAACTTACTTTTCTAGGGCAAAAAAATGTGATGAATAAACGCTGTTAATGCTACATGCGTAAGAAGATGTCATCTTCAAGGGAGTATGGAACGGCCAATATTGATCCAAACTATTATTTCTGCTGAATGCTATCAACTCTAAACCACATGGTTCCCCAGATTTTTATTCCTGTTATTGCTACAAATGGAGATAACTCACTTGAACACGAAAATGCACAGTGGTATCTTGGAACTCAACTGAAACTCATTGAATTTGGTACTCAAGACATTCTGATGAGAAAATTTTGTCTTGGTACTCATCATTTGTTTGGTACGAAAATGCACAGTTGGTATCTTAGAACTCAACTGAAACTCATCAAATTTGGTACTCAAGACATTTTGATGAGAAAATTTTGTCTTGGTGCTCATCATTTGTTTGATACTCAAACTAGAATTTGTTGGTGTCGGCTGCCTTGTGATTCACTACATTATTCCTAATGGGAAAATTTTGTTTGGTACTTATCATTTTTGGTGGTCATCGCATCTTCCGGAACCAATTAACAATGAGTACTGAGCTACCACTATTCCATTTCAAACATGAACTTTATTTTTAGTTTACTTTACATTTAGTTACAACCTTCTCTGTTAAATATACTCTTCAAGGGTATATTCAAGGGTATATAAGGGTTCCATTCAGTTCAGTCAAGCTGAGTTCCTATACTTTGTCATCTTAAGAAATGATCATATTTAAAGGTAAAGATAAAGGTTTCTCCTGTTCAGTTGTGTCCTATTTTAGGGGGCAGTGCTCCTCTCCATTTCTCAGCTGAGGGAGTCTATATTTTCCAAAGACACTTCCATGATTATGTGGCTAAGATGCATGCACTGTTACCTTCATACTATAGTAGTACCTATTTATCTACCCACATTTTAATCCTTTCAAACTATTAATATTTAACAATTAAAAACATGAGATATTTTCAGCATTCTATTATATTTCTTTTCTCAAAAGAGGAAAAAAAGATTGCTGACCGTAAGTGAGAATATATAGTGGTTTTCCATTGGTATCCATAGTGGTCAAACAAGGAGCTTTGGGAGAAATTGTTCCCCATCGTTGCAGTGCGGCTTCAAGTGAAGGCGGCCAATTCGTAACCACGCCCAGCTGCTCCCCACGCATTGCCAACATCTGAGCTCCTTCTGGCTTTGGTTGGTTTGGATCTGGTTGTTGAACTTACAAATGTGAGAGGGTGTTACTTCATTTAATTCTGTACTAAACTAAAGAGAAAGAGAACTAAACATTTACTTTTGAAAGATCCCCTGAAAAGAAGATAAATGCTGAATTTGATTTCAAAATGGGGGAGCTTGCTCTGCAGAACCAATTTTGTACCCTGTCCACATGTGTTGACATCAAATCCCAGAATTCACCAATGGAACAGAGTCGAGATTATTGGGTGTTGTAATCCACAAATCTGGAGATACCCATGTTGAAGAAAATTTATAATCTTATGGGTCTATCTGGCCTATTTGAGATGTTGCAATAAATAATGATTCGATTTTAGAGAACATATTGTTGGCAAGCCCTTTCTCAATCATATTTCTTCTTCCAGTTTAATATTTACCTAAACATTAATATTTACCTAAACAATTTGATATCCAGATGTTCAAACTGATAGCCATGTATGAACCATATGGTTAAAGAATGTAGTTTACAAAAAATATTGAATAATGCTCTCTTTCCCAACTAATCTAAACAAAGGAAGTGAGTAGCAGTTATTAATTATGTGCAGCATGTCATAGGACAATGAAGTTCTTTGTAGCTACATCATCAAATAGCGACAGCAATATCATTTAAGCTTATATTCTGCCCCATAGCACTCTACAGCGTTCTCTGGAGTTTTTTACCATTGTAAAAGTATAATTTGCATATTGCCCCCAACAATCTTTTTCATTTTACCAGAAGAATAGAAAGCTGAGTCAAATTAAGCCCTGTCAGGATTGAATTCCAGGCTGTGGGGAGTTTGCCTGCATTACTCTTTTTTAATCATAGCACCACTAGGGCTGCAGAACTAAATACAGAATCCAAGTAAATTTTTCTGGGGCATTTTTTTTCTGGCACAAGAAATTTTATCAGGTCCTCCCAAAATACATGCATGGAAGTCAAACTGTATTACCTTCTAGTAATTCTTCAAAATCATCCACAAAGAACTCTCGTAATGGTGGACGTTTGGGTCGCTTCAGAGTATTGACCAGTTGTTGGATTTTGGCGGATACTCTGCTGCTTACTGGAACTCCTGCAGGAAAATAAATCATCAAAAGCATTGAAGGGGGCGATTATGTCTACCAGTTCTAGATAGAGAACAAAGGCATACCAATCTGAATTCAAGCTTTAAAAATCGTATTAAATAATAGTCTACAGGAAGTAGCTTGATAGCCCTGCAGAGATATTTTGAAAAATCTCTGTCCAAGCTGGTAAATAACCAATCACAAGCCGGGAAGAATCCTGTAGTTAAACTTCGCTGTGATTAAATAAACAGATGGCTGGATGCCCTTCTCAAGCAGAATGGCCAATAGGCTTAGAACAAGCAAGATTTATATCAAATTTTAATATTTTACTTCCATGGATCATTCTTCTGGATACATCTAGAGCTACCAGTTATCCGACTTATAACTCATACAAAACACCTCAACCTTACCTTTTTCTTGACTTTTCTAGTCTTCAGTCATGCAGAAGTTTAAATTCTTGCTAATTAAGACTTTTTAAGCGTCAATTAATTAATGCCTTTTTCCTGTACATATTAATGTATCTCTGCTACACTATTTATCTGGCCAGACTTTTCTTTCTGGAAGTCTAGGCCTACGTTCTTCCCTTTTACTTAGACATACCATCACCAGTTTCCATAAGTTCAGCATTTCCATATTTTGGTGCCGCTCTTGATGTTGAACCTTGTGGTCTTTCTACTTGTATTGAGTGTTCGGAGGTGTAAGTGGTAACATCTGGAGGGGCAGAATGATTTTCTGAAAAAAGGAAAAAAAGTCTCTAATTAATTTATTCAGGAATTTTTGAATAGTATTTTGGGACTCTACAATTCCTTCCATGAAAGCCACCAATTTAAAAATAGTCCCTTTCATTCAATTTTATAATTGATGAACTTTGATTCCACTAATCCACAAAATTTTATGTTGAAAAAAAGTAAAAGGTCATATTTGACTCTAGGGGGTGGCACTTCTCTCCCTTTTTCTAGTTGAAGAAGCCGGCACTGTCCGAAGATGCTGTGGTCCATGGTCAAGTGACTGGCACAACTCTACACCAAGGCAGATGGAACACTCATGATTCTTATTTTCCCATTCCGAAAACTAGCACTTAAGATCAGCTACATGCTGCATGCTTAAGTACACATAGTTAAAAGAGTTTAAGGTTTTCCCATGTCCAGCCATGACCAACTCAAGGGAGCAGAGCTCATCTCCAATTCTCTGTGTTGTCTGAGAGACTCTTCCACCATCATGTAGCCAGCAGGAAAATAAGGAACAGAGTAAACTTTCCCACTAAAGCGGTGCCTATTTTCCCCCCCATGTTTTATTTATTTTATTTATATAACATAGGAAAATTCAGTTTCCATCAAACAGTGTGTTGTCTGGGAACAATTGTTTTTAGGCAATCGTAATCAAAATGTTTACAATAGTATTCATCACAATAACATCAATACTATAATAACAATAATATTTAACTTACCTGCTTTAACTAATCTCCGTTTTAACATTTATCTTTTTTATGTCCCCACATTTCTAACTTCTGTTTCTATTGTCCAAACATTGCTAAAATAGGTTCCCATATCAAAAAATACTCAGTTTCTTCTTTGTCCTTAGTAGTAAGTGGTACCTGTTTATCTACTTGCATTTGCATGCTTTTAAACTGCTGGGTTGGCAGGAGCTGAGGCAAATAATGGGACCTCGCTCAATTGCTCAGCGCTTGGGTCTTGAACACGGTGGCCAGCTTTCCAGCAGACAAGTCTAGTGACTTAACCGTTGCGCTGCCCAAGTATATATATATATATATATATATATATATATATATATATGTGAAAAATGCAGGCTGCAGGAGATGGGACGGGTGATGTCAGTTATCATTTGAGAATGCCACCAAGTGTCAGATAGTGAGACCTTGCTTCCGAAACTGCTATTTCCAGGTTAGCAACCTGAGTGCAGAGGCCATTCCTGGTCCAGAAAAGTCTGCCAGTGAGGCACAACCTTACACTGTGCAAAGGTTCTCCTAGCCACGACAGCCATCTGCTCTTTTGAGAAGGAGTTGCAAGTCCAAAAGAATCCTAAAGTTGTAAACTAGGTCCATGGTTACACTCTGAGCCATTCTACTTTGTGAGGTTTTGACCAACTGAAGGGGGTCATGTTCATGTCAGATTCTCAATCAAGGGAGGCAGCATTGTTTGAGAAATGCTTCCATCATCATGTAGCCCGCATGAAAATAAAGAACCCAATAAACTTTTCCACTGAAATAGTACCTATTTAGCTGCTCGCATTTGTATGCTTTCAAACTGCTAGGTTGGCAGGAGCTGGGTGAGTAATGGGACCCCACCCAACTGCATGGCGATTGAGTCTCTGTAATAGTTGTCTTTTTCTAGCAGACAAGCCTACGTCTTAACTACTGTGCTATTGCACCGCCCAAGTACGCGTAAGCAGGAACAAATATAAATGACTGGGGGTTATTTCCACATGGATGCAGAAAGAGCCAAGCTCTATACTGTACTCTACAGCCATTTTTAGAGTTTGTGTTTTTTAAAATGGCATTAAGCACTGGATCAATACGAAAATCTTGTTAAAATTATCCATAAAGTGAGTGGCCCGTCATAAATTGATTTGAAACAGCAATTTGCTACTTCTCCATTTCCAGACACAGTTCCTACATACGTCCTTCTCCCCTATACATCTTCCATTTGCAGAAGCAACTCTGAATCAATAGCCAGCATTCTGACATCAACAGACAATCCTCAATTTAATCTTTCCTTTCACAGTTTTTTCTCTACAGTAGCTCAACGTGTTTTGGACATTTATTTCTGTTCTCGGGCCACTCTTCAATTTGTACTGTTGCACCAATTTTACACACTCCTTCTTGTAAAAATCACACATTATAGTGAAGAGATTGTGCAGGAGAGCAACCAATCTTAGGCTTTAACGAATTTTCTGTTCAAAAGCCTCAGCGATCAGAAGCATCATCCTTCAAGAAGAGCTTGGTGTTGGTGCATTAGGTGCTGAAACCATTAGGAATAATTGTTATTGAGCTTAATCAAGGAGCAGCTTTTGTAAATGGAATATCTATTTTGTCATCTGAAGCTTTAAGATGACAAGCACTCAAAGTAGTAAAATCGTTACATGAAAACCATCTCGGGGGTAACCTAATCACAGTAAGCTCTTTGTTTACCAGCATTGCTGATGGCACAGAAAACCACCTGAGAGAAGCCTAGTGGGAAAGGTAATCGTTTCTGCAATTGATTTTTCTTCTGAGCCACCTTAAGGGGAAGCAGAAATAAATTTCAAAGAATGTTTGATAGATATAACAGGGTTAAGCAGTAGCCACCTACTCTTTGCAATTCTTTCTGGTTCATCTACATCAGGAATCAGCAACCCGCAGCTCTGGAGCTGCATGTGGCTCTTTCAACCATCTGCTGGGGCTCTGTGTTGCTGATTGGCTCCACAATTGATAGGGCTTCTGGTCAGCAGAGGAAAAAGGACGCCGCACTAGGAGGAGACTAAGATGGGGGAACTGGACTTCCGGTTGGCTCCAGAATTGAATGGGGGCTTCCGGTTAGGACCTTTGTGGCTCTTTATGAGTGTTTAAGGTTGCCGACTAGAAGACACTAGAAGGAAATGGGATTTTGCAACTTGGCAAAACTGTAAGTGGACTACTAGAGGATCTGTTACATTAGGAAGAAGCTTCCAGGTTTGTGGGAGAATCTCTTTTTAGTTAACACCTCTTCCTATTTAACTTGCTTGACACAAAGTTCAGTGTCTGCCAAGGAACATGACATTATTTTGAAGGTTGTGGTATCTAGTCCTCACCTTTATCAATTTCTAAGCAAATGGCATGCATTACTGAGCTCTGGTGACCCAAGAGGTCGAAGTTCTCCTCTTGGAAATCAGTCCAGGTGGGTGTAGGGTTTGGCATAGACAAGCTGTAGGGGAAAGGAGGATTGGTGGCAGTTATGTTCAAAAAACTCTTTCGGTCTTCAGGGGCCATGCCACTAAGTTTCCAGTAGTGAGGCTTTACTTCTGAAAGTAACAACCTGAGTGCAGAGGCCACTCCTGATGCAGGAAAGTCTGCCAGTGATGCACAATCTGAAGCTGTGCAAAGGTTCTCTTAGCCACGACTGCCATCTGCTCTTTTGAGCAAGTGTCTAAAAGAACCCCAAAGCTGTGAACTGGGGACACGGTTCATTCCTATGAGGGTTCATTCAAAGCCTGTTGTCCCCTGTCCAAGCTACTAGGCACTATGAAAGGGCAACAGTAAGATCACTAGGGATGGAGATACAGACCAGGGTGTGGTCTGAGCACAGGGATTATCCAGGAAAGGGCAAAACTGCCACATGGCATGAAGTTGTGCAAAGGCTCTCCAGGCCATAACTGCACCTGCTCAGCAAGCA
>WNWU01013631.1:6569371-6591569 GCA_012654045.1 Ptyas mucosa | reverse complement strand
TCTTTCTTTCCCTCATTCAATTTTTCCTTGGAAAGTTAGAGAAAAATCAGTGTTCTTTCTGTAGTGTGTAAGAAGAGAGGTCCATGTCTAATTGTACAGGAAGCCAGGATGGTCTTTCTTTCCTAAGATTTTCATGTAACAGTCTGTCCTACTATAATCAGTCGAGACTTGCTGCTCAAGAAAAGCCTTTAATAACATAATATTAGATGCTTCGAATGTGAAAAAAGAGATGGATCAGACAGTTTTATTGTAACCATTACATGGTGGGATTCTTACTTTACATATTCATCCATACCTATTTACTGTTATGAGTGCTCAAATCTGAAATCCAATCATAACACTTTTAGTACAGGTGCTTACCTGGAGGGGTATAGGCATCCATTGATGTTTGCACCACCAGTGAACGTCTCTTGGATGGCATTGGTACTGCCATCTTCCGTTCTTTATGTTTTGCAAGAGCTGCCTGGACTGCTTCTGTGTGGACATCTAAAATCAAAAACCTAAATATCAGCTTGGAACTCCCAACAAGAGGTCATAAACACAGGTAGTTTCTAGGAGAGAATCAATGTTGTAAATTCCTTAGAGCCCAAAATACAATGCCTTGGAAATACATTCCATTAGTAACAACAGGAAAAAATAGTTATTTTAGGGCAACCATTTCCGCAGGATCTGCATTTAATTCCAGCTAATTAAAATCTTTTTTAGTCTTAATACAATTTGCTGTTTGGGATATTCTCTAGGTTGCTTTTAATTCTTAATACTTTAAGACAGTCTATATTAATATATGACTAAACAAATGATGAGGAAAGTCAACACAACATGGCAGAACACAGAAATAATTTCAATATTGCAGGTTCCTCTAAAGAGCATTATTATGTAGCTTTTTCTTTTGATGTTTTCCAGATGTATAGTTCAGATGGGTCATATAACAATTCCCATGGTCCCCACCTGACTATGCAGCATTGTTTGAACAAGACTATTGTTTTCAAAAACTTTGAGACTGTATATAGTTTAGACTTTTTTTTAATGAAAGTTCTATCAAGATTTATTATACCATAAAATACAATGAAGATTTTTAAAAAGGAGAGTAAAAAAGGTGTTGACTTCTGACTCTTTCCAAAACAGTAAAATTCTAATACATTTGTAACTTCAACTTTCTGCATTACCTATAATTAATACAAGCCACACAACGCACTAACCACAATTATTAAGCTTCAAACTAAATTCTAAGTGTTTTTTTTCTATTTCAAGTTTAAAAAACAGAAGCAATATCCCAATAGATACAAGACCAAATATAATATTTTTGTTAATACAGTTTACATTGCAATGTTATCTAAATTTATTCCCCCCCCCCACTCCCGTTGTGGGAAATGATAATATATTTCTATGTACACTTATTAATCTTTCTAAACTATCACATTAACAAAAATCATATTCTTTCAAATACTTTAACCTTAAAGTTAAAACTCTTGTTATATTCATTTTAAGATTCTAAACATTTCTTTAAAAATTTCATCTTTATAACCAATACTAATTAATTATAATACATCATTTTTAACTTCCTTTTCACATACATACATACATACACACACACACACTTTCAATAATATTTTGCAAACTGTAAGAATTACTTGAGCATTATACATATCAAAATAAAGAAAAATGGAAGGTCAAAATCTTTTGTTTCCCTCGTCCTCTTGAACATAAATACGTTCCATATTTAATTTCAAAATATTTTACAAGCTTTAAAAAATAACTTATTCATCCCATTTTCAAACCCACTTTATAAAACAATGCATTGGAACGTTCTTTTAATTACATATGTCAAACCAACAGAAAATCCATCCTAACTCCAAAAAATTTACAAAATTTAAGTCACTCCCTCACCTTGCCCTCATAAAACAAACCCCCTTTCTACATAAATTCAGATTAAACTTGTTAATTTTTGAACAAAGCAGAATTTTTAACTGTCTACATTATATTGGTTTGCTATTCTTTATTGATAATTCTTTTCTTCCATTATTAGATTGAAATTAAAGATGAGGTTTTTCCCAAACTGAACACACATCATGTATTAAAGGCAGTACTTCAGTACTGGAAGTTTGCCAGTACTGTCATGGTTCTTTGTATTATATATCTTAGATTTACTTCCCACTCAATACAAATCGAAAAGACTAAGTATACAAAGCATGGTGTTCCATCTTTAAGGCTTTTTTGGCAAAAACACCAAGACAAACAATAGAAAGATATCAGAAAAGACCCACCTGTGCTATAGAATTTTGCATGGAATTATTCATGTGTGAAATTAATGGATATTCTGAGAAAGATGTGTGGTCTGTGTGTGAAGGAAAGGAAAGGAAAAGAAAAGGAAAGAAGAGGAAAAAAGAAAAGAAGGAAGGAAAACAATAACCTGCGTTTTTATTGATTTTATACTGTACACACAAAATTGTTCTATATTTTAGAAGCATAAACATTTACCTGTCCTAATGGATGCTGACATCAGCCTCCTTAGGTGCCTTATGAACGTGAAGGATAAAACTGAACTCTGTCTGGAAAACCCTGAAGGGCTGTCTGTGTCAGGCTGGCAATGGACTCCAGTCTCCAGCTGTAGTAGAGTAGGAGTCTTGCACTGCAAGCTTGAGAGCAGTCCAAGGAGAAGAGCATGTGAAGGAGTGGATGGATAATTATTGGGCAGCAACCTTCCCAGTGGGTGTGGGGGGAAAGAGGGAGGGCTCAAGCAATGAACTTGTGTATGCAAGAAGACAAAGCTTGACCACCTCCCCAATGCCTTGAGCCTTATCTAGTCTGGGAAGAAAGAGGAATAACTGATATGGAATAGCAGTGAAGGACACAACTGAGGTGAAACAAAACAGATTGCAAAGAAGCGTTAGATTAAATTGAATATTCAAGGGGGAAGAAAAGAACAATAGAGGAATCATGAGAGGGAAAGTAGAAGAAATTATTTATAGTAGAATCATTACAGTGGTTGAAGGGACGGAACAGGACAGGGACTGAAAAGAAGAAGGAAGCCAGGTTAGTTAAGGAGAAGGGGTCAAAGTGCCAAAAATGAAGAATGAGAAGGCTGGCTGGCTGGCCATCTCCCTTTCTGCATAAGAGGCAAAAAGAGATGCTGTTCTCTTGGAAGAAAATAGGAACAGGAGCTCTTAAGAGAAGGGAGTAAAAGCTAGAAGCTAGTTTCCTTCTTCTAGAAGCTATTCTACTAAAAGTGGATTTGGAGGGTTAGAGATGAGACAAGTGGATGTAAAAAGTCTACACAGACATAGGGTTAGAGTTGAACATAGTAAAGGGTCCATCTTTGGGCTTATTCCAAAGCATCAAGAGTGGTGCAATAAGTACCACTCTGTACTTATTGCATCTGGAGAATGCAGGCCAGCATGTTTAGAGTGACCAAATCCTCTTAATGTTTCAGAATATTTGTGAGCAATTAACTAAGCATTTTCAGGACAAAAGTGCTCATATTATCTCCAGATTGGATGTCAGATGGATAGAATTTCAAGAAATGACAAGGTAGCATCCTCCTGTGATCACCATCTGGATTCCTTCAAGCTTATAATGCCTAAGGAAAGTGATAGGATTGTCGGTGGGATGAACTCCACCACTTGCAGATTACAACTTTGCCTCTCTTAACTAATAAAAGCATCCAAAAAGCATCCACCTCACCTCCAGAGGAAGAATATTCCATACGGTGGGGGCAATGGTAGGAAAGGCTCTCCTCCTAGACCCAGTCAAAATTCTTTAACTGACGGAATCCACAACACACCTTCCCTGCCTGATCTGGTAGGATGGGCCAATGTGATGGGATGAACCTAGTTCCATAGGTAGCTTGCGCCTATGCCATGCAGGCCTTTATAGGTCGTAACCAACGTCTGAATAATTGGACCCAGAGGCACTGGAGCCCAATGCACTTTCTGAAGAAGAAGTGTTACATATACCATTTTGGGGATAGTAAAAGTATTACTTTCACAGTTGCACTTTGCACTAGCTGAAGCTTCTGGATATTTTTCAAGGGTAGTCTGGATTAATATTGTCCAGCAATGGCTTCTTGATTAGGAAGCATACCCGTGCTTCTTTAAAAAGACTCGGGAACACTTTCCGAAGAAGGATGAATTTACCATTACCTTCTGAGAAGTTTTAACCAGCCAGGATGGGTTTGGATCTAATGCCCAGATGGTGGCATTTGCATTCCACACAGCCTAGCCATTTCCTCAGGGCCAACAGAAACAGTTTCCAGTGGGTAAATCTGCTCCCCGGGCATCTCCATAGGACTGGGGTCACATATGACATCCAATGGGAACCAATCTGAGTGATTTTATCCTCCTGGAAAATTTCTCTGAACAGCCAAGTAGGTGAATTTCCAGGTCACCCTTTCCAAAGAGAGTCCAGGTGACCCTAAAAAGGATCATTGAGTGGCATTCTGCGGATACCATAAAAGCAGTGGAGTATTCACCATTTTTACTGCCATGAGGTAAACCTTAATAGCAGCTCTAACTCATGTTCAGTCAAGCCCATTCTTCATTTTCATCTAACAATATTGGCCAAAGAAAGGTCTGGATTAAAGAGGTTATTCTGGATTTTTTTCAGTTGTGTTGTACAAAGCGTTTCATGTGTGAGTATTGGATGGAATCTAAACTGGCCTGTAATTGTTTTGGATAGAACTGTGTATCCTTCCTTGTGAAGCTAAATCTTTCAAGAACATTCCTCAATATCATCAGCTATCCTATCCTTTGAGACACCTGTGAATTAGTGTGGGGTGCCCACATTTATTTAATATCTATGTAAAATTTCTACATAATTTAAGTAATAAATAATGATGACTCAGAATTAGAATAGAGCAAACAAAATGAATGTATGAATAGTCCTTTCACCTATTGAATATTCCAAAACTTCATTTAAGTTTTTTTCATTAGAACAGGTAGGCAAGTGAAAAGAATATAGAGAAATTACATTTCAGAATTAATGTTAATACAGATGCACAGCTTAGTTTTGGGCGCACAAACACAAATTTGAAAAGCTTTGTCTTTTTTTTTAAAATGTGTTTTTCTATCTTTATCACTGGTTATAAAGGAACAACTACCTACTGTAAAAGTATTTTACTAGAAACAAGCTCCGGTGAAATCAGCGAGGCATAATTCTGAATACTTTCCTTTCCTTTTCTTTATTTTATTTTTATATATCTCTTTTATGTCTAGCTCTAAAGAAGCCTAAAGCTAGATAAGTTTGCAAGCCAAGTCCTTGAGCTCATTATTTATCAATAAAACTAACAAACAAATGAAGGAGACCAACTGAATCCATTCAAAAGAATGTTTTTGAAGCTAAGCAACTTAATCCAAGTTTAAAGCCAAAAATAAAGACTACGGTGCTTAACCACAAAATAAAGCTAAGATGTTTTTCTTGGCCTTAACTATCATCCTTCAAGAATTAAAAAAATTCATAGTCCTTTTGGTGATGTCTTTCTAAACCGTAAGATGGAAATTACTAAATTCCAAAATTCTTTTGCTTAGAGACTGTTTTCTAATTTAAACAAAGTCTAACCCAAGGCTGCGATCCCATTGGGAGTTCTGTGGAGGGCATATTCATAAAATGGCTGCCATGATAGAAGAGGCAAGGCACCTCTTCAGTAAAAGTGGTGGCTGAAATCCAGTTCTTTGCTTTGCAGGGTGTCAGTTTTCTGATGTAATTTTTTAAATTAAAACAATCTTAATAAAGGAAAGAGTGTCTGAGACAGACCAGTGGAATCCAAAGCAGTTTTCTCTACCTTAATAATACAAGAAAGTAGAACATTATAATAGAACTACCCACTCTAACCAAGTGCTCCATCACCAAAGTAAAAACTCAAGTGTTCCACAACAGAACCTCTGTAAGAACATGCACAAGTACATACTGAAGTGACCCGGAGCATCACAAAAAAGAAACAGATAATCTATGACAGAGGTTCCCAGCCTCTTGCTTGTGGACAGTACCGGTCCGTGGACTGTTATGAACTGGTCCATGCAAGCAGTGAACGAGCAAAGCTTCATCTGCGCATGTTCAGGATTGTGATGACTCGGGCTGGACATGGAAGCGACATAGCTGAACTGAAGGCTTTAAATTCCCTTTTATTGCTCCAAACTTTCCCCCAAATCCCCACAGTGCACTGTAAATTCAAGAGCAGAGCTCTAAGCACACACACATGCTTCCAATAGTTCTTGGCTGCTATACATCCAGAGGAGCAGCAGTCCTGGGATCAGAACCTGATCACGGGGTGTCCTCGTCGCTCGGAAAGTTCGATGGGGCTGCAGCAAAAAAAGGCAAGATAAAGCAAAGCAAGGCAAAACAAGGTAGCAAGATGTCGCTAATAATTAAGTGTGATTGGAAGAAAGCAACACCTGTTCCCAACAAATGCCCTTCCCCATAGCTTCTCCTTAAATCCTATTCCCCAGATGAGCTTGGTGACGAGGGGCGGGTCACCCTCTTCCCAAGTCACTGGGTCACCTTGCGCTGATCCCGCCTCGTCTCCATTTTCCATGCTCGGGGATCAGGCAGGATAGGCAGTTGCTCTTCCCCAGAGCTCCTCTGCTCTGCTGCCTGTCCTTTCTGTCTCCTCCCCCCTCGTTCGGTCATCCTGTGCCCTCTCTTCTCCAATGACCCTCCTCAGGCCTGAGAAACCCGGGGATGCCTCATCCTGCTTCTCTGGTGCCAGAGAGGCTGTGCCATCTTCCTCTATTAGCCCCGTCTACATCTTCTCTTCCACCTTGTCTCCAGATTCCAAGGCCATGAAAGTGTTCTAGGTTGCACGTGAAACCCCGTCCCCCAGTGATCAAAACCAAAACACCTCACCAGCTATACCCAGATGACCAAACAATACCCCAACTCCATTATCACCAATTAGCAGTTAGAAAACATGAAAACTCCTTAATTTCAAAATAAATGGACAGGCAGACTTAACCATAGTTCCAACTAGGAAACTGTGAGGATCCTAGATCAAGGCAAGTTCAAAAATGCCAGGGACTTAGACACTCTGTATTTCTTGGTTGCCATCTGGTGGTTGCTCTAGTCAGAATGCAGTGAAGCTGGCTGCTTGCACTTACCAAAAACTCCTTCTTTCTCCCCTCATCATGCTACCTTAAGCAAATGCCCAGCTTTTGTATGGGCATGAGACAGCCTTAGAGAGACCCATAATGTGGTTTAGCTTTTTTAAGCACTGAAGGCCCATTTAAGGTCCCTGTCTCTGCAGCCCTATGGTGGCCACTACCTTGCCTCTTCTATTTATGCCACTAATCAGGTAGACATCAGCACTTCCTAACAATCATACTGTGCATATATGTTTTGTGCATTATTTTTACTAAAGAAGAATGATTTGTTGCCTTGTAACTAAAACTGAATTTTACTTCTTAGTAATCATGCTTAGATTCGGCGTTGGCTTGCCTGAACGCTTCATCTGGTTGCTCTGGGTCCAGTGGTCAGGTATGGGTTAATCTTGCTCTCAATTAGTTGATTGAGTCTGCTAGCTGAGAAGCTCCACCCCTCTGCTTGCTTCCCAGCTTTCTGATGAAAGATGATACCGCAGATGGACACGGAGAGCTGGAACGGAAAGAAAAGGAGACCAACAAGACCCGCCGACGATGAGGGCGTAGAAAGGGAGGGCCTGACCACTGGACCCAGAGCAACCAGATGAAGCGTTCAGGCAAGCCAATGCCAAATCTCGTTGCTTCTGGGTCCAGTGGTCAGGTATGGGACATGCCCAAGCAAAGACCCTGTCGGGAGGGTCCCGCCTGAGGAGGAGGAGAGGTCCGTTTCCCAATAACTTCTTGTAGCACTCTGCGTCCAAAGGCCGCGTCGGCAGCGGCAAACCGGTCTAGACGGTAATGCCTAATGAAAGGCGTAGGAGAAGCCCAGGCAGCTGCCCAGCAAACCTCCTCTATGGATGCCTGGGTGGCCCAGGCAACTGAGGTCGCAGCACTGCGGATGGAATGTGCAGTGATACGGGGAGGGACCGGGAGGGATTGGACTTTGTAAGCCTTGGCGATGGTGGCCCTGATCCAACGCCCCAAGGTAGCCGAGGAAACCTTTCTCCCCAAGGATGTAGGCTGAAAGGAGACCAGGAGGGACTCCGAATGCCTGAAGTGGGCGGTCCTTTTAAGATAAATACGAAGGGCCCGCCTGACATCTAGGGTGTGCCATGACCTTTCCAAGGGATGGGAAGGATTGGGACAGAAGTCGGGGAGGACAATCTTCAGGGACCGGTGGAAGGGGGAATTTACTTTAGGTAAAAAGGTAGGGTCCAATCTGAGCACCACCCTGTCCGGGTGGAACGTACACAGGTCAGCCCGAGAAGAGAGGGCCGCTAATTCAGACACCCATCTGGCGGAGGTGACAGCTAGGAGGAATGTCACCTTGTAGGATAGAAAACGGAGGCCCACCTCCCTCAGGGGCTCGAAGGGGCTTCTCGTGAGAGCGTCCAGGACCTTGGGAAGGTCCCAGGTGGGGTAACGGTGGATGGGCTGAGGACGAATGTTGGATGCCCCCCTCAGGAACTGTCGGATGAGGGGGCAGCTGGAGAGCGAACCCCTAGACCCGCAGCAAAGAATGGATGAAAGGGCAGCCACTTGCCTGCGGAGCGTGTTTGGGGCCAAACCCGCCTCCAGACGTTCCTGAAGGTACACCAGGACGTGTTTCGTGGAGGCAGCTGTGGCGATGGTGGAATTGCGTTGGCACCAGGAGGAAAACGCCCGCCAAGTGGAGTTATAAATACGGGTCGTTGAGGGTCGACGAGCCGCCTGGATGGTGGTGATAACATTGGGCGGAAGCTTCCGGTCGCTCAGCAGGCGCCGCTCAATCTCCAGGCAGGTAGTTGAAGCCAACCTGCATCTGGATGCTGTAGAGACCCTTGATGAAGCACGAGCCGGTCCAGAGGAAGACGCCACGGAGGGTGAGTGGACAGAGCCTTCAGGTCTGCGAACCAAGGTCGGCGAGGCCAATGGGGCGCAATCAGAAGTAGTTCTGCTCTCTCCTGCAGCATCTTCCGAATGACTTTGGATATGAGTGGGAGAGGCGGAAAGGCATACAGAAGGCCGGGAGGCCAGTCGCTGTGAAGAGCATCCACTCCTTCCGCCTCCGGGTCAGGAAACCGGGAGAAGAACCTCCACGTCTGTCGGTTGTTCTGAGTGGCAAAGAGATCCAGAACGGGATCCCCGAAACGGGACGAGATCTCCGAGAACATGGCCGGGTCTAGGGCCCATTCCCCGGGATCCACAGTGCTCCGACTGAGCCAGTCTGCCTGAGTGTTTGCCACCCCCGAAATGTGAGATGCCCCCAGGGACCTCAGGTGAGACTCCACCCAGGTGCCCAGTCTCTCGGCCTCCTCCATGAGGTGCCGAGATCTTGTCCCCCCCCAAGCGGTTGACGTGCGCCTTGGCAGCTACGTTGTCGGTCCTGACCAGAATGTGTCTGTCCTGAACCTTGTGGGAAAACACTCGAAGGGCTAGATGTATGGCCCGGAGTTCTAACCAGTTTATGTTGTGCTGGAGGTCGGCTTGGGTCCAACAGCTCTGAGCTAGGGAGGACGACAGATGTGCTCCCCAGCCGTGAAGGCTGGCATCTGTGGTGAGGATCAGGATGTTGGCCTCCCGGAACTCCCTCCCCTGAAAGAGGGCCCCCGAGCGCCACCAGCTGAGGGACCTGCGAACCCTGGGGGGGAGACGTACCATCCGCTGGGAGGTCCCGAGTCGTTGTTTCTGATATGGCAGGAGGAACCACTGTAGGTATCTGCAGTGGAGACGGGCCCAAGGGACTATACCCGATGCATGACACCATCTTTCCCAGGAGTTGCAACAGTGACGCCAGGGACGAGGCCCTCCGTGACATCACTGCTCTGACCAGAGATCGCAGATTGGACAGGCGCTCCTGGGAAAGATAGACCCTGCTCTCCTTCATGTCTATGATGGCCCCCAGGTGTTGGATACGAATGGAAGGCTTTTGGCCCGATTGACCGAAAACCCGTGGCTGCTCAAGACCCTGAGTGTGGTGGACAGGTCTTGTTGGGCCAGCTGCTCTGATGATGATTGAATAAGGAGATCGTCCAGATAGAACTGCATCCTTATAGGCAGCGTTCTGAGATGGCCTGCCAGGGTGGACATCAACTTCGTGAACACCTGGGGGGGGCGAGGACAACCCGAAGGGAAGGGCCCTGTACTGGTAGTGACTGATCTCGAAAGCGAACCTGAGAAACCGACGGTAAGAGGGATATATGGGAACATGCAGGTATGCCTCTGTTAGATCTATGGATATTAGGAAGTCCCTGACCCTGATACCGTCTAAGATCGTCTGGAGAGATTGCATTTTGAACCGCCGATAGACAATGCGGCGGTTCAGGGACTTGAGATCTAGAATTGCCCTCCATCCCCCGGATGATTTCTGAATCACGAACAGGCAAGAATAGTAGCCTAGTCCGCGCTGCTCCCAAGGCACCAGTTCGATGGCCTGAATTTCGAGAAGATGTTGAATGGCCGATGCCATCAGGAGCCAAGGGGCCCTGACCTGTGAGATAGGGCATTTCAGAAATCTGTTTGGAGGGATGGAGAGAAACTCTAGAGAGAGACCATACCTGATAGTCTCTCTGACCCATGCGTCCAACGAGGTAGCCTCCCATTGGCTGGCAAATGATGCCAGGCGACCCCCAATGGGAAGCCCAGCCAAGCCGTCAGCGTGGACCATGGAAACCCCGCCCCTTGCCGCCCTGGAAGGGCCGCCTAGATTGGCCTCGGGGTGAGGGGAAGAAGCCTTGATGATCCTAGGCCTGGGATTGTCTGGGGTGGAATGACTGTTGTCTACGGGACCCTGTGAAACCCCCTTCCTGACTTTGAAAGGGATGAAAGGAAGATCGTGACCTGGCCTCTGACCTGCATGACAAACTGGGCAGAATACGACGTTTGTCCTTGGATTCCACTAGAAGAGGCTCCAGAGATGCGCCGAAAAGTTTGGGTCCCCCAAAAGGGGAAGACGCCAGGCGCCATTTAGATTTAGCATCAGCCTGCCACTATCGCAGCCACAGCAAACGACGGGCAGTCACGGAGGAGCCAATGGCTTTAGCTGCAAAGCAGGATGCATTTAAAGTAGCATCCACTGAATATTCTAATGCTACCAAAACTTTGCTAATATCCTGCTGGGCCTGTAAATCAGATATAGGTAAATGGGCTTGTAATTGCCGTAACCACAGGATAGATGCCCTATTAAAGAAGGAGGCGGCCAAGGTCGATCTGACCGACCAGGCCGTGGCCTGATGGGACTTAACCAAGGCATTCTCTAAACGCCTATCCTCAGGGTGGAGGTTGTCTTTCGGTGGCCCCGCTAAATTAGATGAAGCTGATAACTCTGCTACAGGTTGATCTACCGAAGGAACCCGTAATAGAGAAGCCAATTGAGGTTCCAAATATAAATGCGTCTGTCCAGCGCATTAGGACTGGGACCAGAAGCCGGAGAAGACCATTGGCGCTGTAATAAATCCCTAAAAATCTTGGGGCCCGGGATCTCCTCAGTTTCCACAGGAGGTTCCTCAAAGAGAGGGACCGCTGGAGATACACCCTCACCAGAAGCCACGTACTGTGGCTTAGGAGTCCCCAAACCAGTTGTGGCCCTGGCCTTGTGGAGCAGGGAACGAAATAATTGTGGTTTAAAGAGACCAACAAAGGCCGGTTGATCAGGGGCCAAATCCTCATCTTCTGACATCTCCTGATCCAGATGATCAGGGCCACCTAGGGACTCCTGATCAGAGGAGCCAGCCGAAGTAGCTCTGGCATGGCCAGACCTCAGATCCACAGATTCTGGAGCTATGGCCTGATCAGCCGATATAATGGACCCCTCTACATCTACCTGAGCAGAAGCTTACTCAGAAACCCAAGAGGAGGTATGTTGAAGAAGTTCTTATCTAACCCCCTCTTTAATGGCTGCTTGGATGAAAGAAGCCAGGGCAGGTGTAATTAATGCCTCAGGCCCTGATGGCTCTGCAATCATAGGCGCGCCTGATTGTGGCAGCTGATCCGTAGATTCAGGGGGCACATGACTGGGAATGGCCTCCACTTGCCCCCCAAAGAGAGAAGGGTCAACCTCCTGCCTAGCTTCAGCTGATGTGGGATCCCCATCCGGGGACAAGGCCAGAGAAGTGGCCCGGGGCAAAGGAGAACCCCCTTGAGGCTGGGGAGAAACCCTGGGTGGGGCAGATGGCTGAGGACTGATGATGGCCTTTTCCTGTAAAGAAGCTTCCCTGGCCGCCTTTTGAATGGCCTTCTCTATTGTTTTGTGAAGCCTCAATTCCTCCTTAGCCAAGGAGGATTCAGAATGAGAAGCTTTGGGCGAACCAGTCATATGATGAGTCTTCCTGCTCTTTTTAGCAGGAACTGGGGCAGAGCCTTGTGATTCTTCACCTTGAAGGCGTTGTTTGGGAGCCTTGGCCTGCTTACGAGACGCCATCTTGTCTCGAGGAACAAGGGTGACTAAGAAATTTCCGAGCCTGCAAGGAAAAAATGTGGCTCTGGTGGGACTTGAACCCACAACCCTTAACACCCAAAGGATTGGGAAATAATTGCCCAAATCCCTGCTAAACCACCTCCTGGAAGGTTTGCAAGGCTTAGCAGTCCAGCAGTTAACTGACTCTGCCTAAGGAGCCACGAGGCAGAAACAAAATGGCCGATCCAAAATGGCCACCGGGGGTAGAAATGGCGACCGATAAACAAAGGAGGGCTCCCCACCATCCAATACTTGCCACCAGAATTGTCTGCCTTCAGGGGAGATGACCAGGCACCCTGGTCCACCCACGGAGCCAAAATCTCTGCCACAGAGCTGCCCCAAATCTCAGCTGCTTCCAGGAAGCAGACAGGAGAGTCACTGCAGAAACGAAGCCTCCGATCCACGTGGCAAGTGCCTGCTGCAAAATTACACTTAGGATGAAATTGGAGGCAGCAGCAAAGGCTAGGCTTTCAGCAAGCCACTCCAGGTTCCTCACACAGAGAATGACTCCAGCAATTGCAATTATCAGCGGATTTGGGCGTTAACCCTTCTCGCTGTAGTGAGGGCTAGGCTCAACCTAATAGGGAACCTGCAGCTCTCACCCACACCAAATTATGGTCTTCAGTGGATTCGGGAGCAAATCCCTTCTCGCTGGAAAGCTCTACCTGAAACTGGAGCAGAGTAGGAAAAGGAAAAAAAAAGTTTGCAAAAGAAGTCCTTTTGCAGGAGCTCAGCTCAAACTTGTCCTTCTCAATCAGATTGAGTCAGAAAGCTGGGAAGCAAGCAGAGGGGTAGAGCTTCTCAGCTAGCAGACTCAATCAACTAATTGAGAGCAAGATTAACCCATACCTGACCACTGGACCCAGAAGCAACGAGATTTGCAGACTACAAAACCCCCTAGAGCTGATTTTGATTTTTAAAAAAAACAAAAACAAACTATAGCTATTTATTTTTTTTAACACAGCCCCTTGCCAATTTTTTAGCATTTCTAACTTTCAGGAACATAAATAGTTGCTTTAAATCTTCCTCAGCTTAGACATGCTATTTTGCTTGTTTGCTGAATTTAATTTTCTCCCCATCCCCGCCCACCCCATCTTATTGCAAATGTCTCTGGGCAACTTCAGGCATTAGAACATTAAAAACCTAACAAATAAATGTCTTTCAAAGAGTAAAAGTAGAAATCCTAATCAAGATACAGTTAAAAGAAGAGTTGAACAGGGAACATGGGAGGGAGGTGGGAGGGGAGGATTGGCTTTTAATTCCACAACCACCTCAATGTGATGCTCCCTCATTAGTCAAGACCCCAGGCCATCTGGCAGACTTAAGGTTCTGAGGAAGCACAGAAGGGTGGGAACCAATCTCTTTCAGGAGTAAGATGTTCCATAAGGCAAGAGCCACAGTAGACAATCTCTTTTTCCTGAACTCTGCCTGCCAGAATTCCTTGACTGACAAGGCTGGCATCCTCCTTTGCCAGTGAGGATGAGGCTACTATCTGTCATAGGCACTGTGATGTTTTTAATGGTATTATTACATTTTAAAACAGATTTGGGAAAAGCTTCTGTTTCATTCTATGTTATCAAAAATGGGAAGCACTGAATAAACAATTTTGCACATTAACCTTCCATCTCCTTTTCTTCCCTTCCAGATTATCTGGCTCATACACTAGATTCAACTCATGCTATTCGTTATTCTTAGACAATCCACATCAGTTCTTCAGAATGAAGCGATGACATGACTAGGATTATTATTTTCTTGCTTGTGCTCTAGCCATCTGTGCAAGATTCCTTGCTCAAACTGCTAGTCCCTCTAAATAGCTTGACAATAAAGAGTAAAATATGGGACCAAATCAGATGAGACAATATGTGGTAAATTATTACGATTTCAGTTGTACTCATTTTATCAGTACATATTCTAGTTATGTTGACAGAAGCTCATAGTTCAATAGAAAGTTGAGTGAGATCTTCTCACGCTCAAAGTCCATCAGCTATGGCTCAGTTCAGATATCAAGCATGTGGTTTGGCTAGTTTTGGCTTAACTTGTGTAAACTTTTTGATTTAGAAACAATATCAAGTGAGGTCATTTGCTATACAGAACACTAGTTTACTTAACCATTCTTTATCAAATAAACATAACTGGCTGCTTTCCCATAACGTGTTTAACTCATCATCTATGGTTTAATAAACCACAGTGGTTGGGTTTGTACAACATGCAAATGTCATATCCAAATAAATTAAATATGGCTTAATATGTTGTATGAACTGGACTATCAACATAAAATTTTATCAATACCACCCAATGTAGGGTGGAAGCTAACAAAGAGACATGGATCCCCTACAAACAATACTATCATATACTCACACACTTCAGTGTAATAGTTTTCAAATGCCACCAAAAATAATAAAAATGGCATTTAATTATGTTTCTTGCCAGTGCTGATCTTACAAATTGAAGATGGATTAAACATCATCCTTATTGTATATATTCAGGAAGCAAGCTATGATGTTTACATCAATTTAAAGTATAATAACTGTAGAGGTTTTGGTGAACAACAACATTACTCACACTGATGATGTTACCTAGTTGGGTAATGAAACATCCCCAAGCAAATAATCACACTCAGAGAGCATCAAGAGCTCCACACTTCAACCCTGAGCTACATATATTCACTTCTATTAGAATACAATAATTAAATACAATAGTTGTAGTAATTACAATGGTGTATGCCAGGCCGCTTCACTCTTGTTATTCATTCATTATTTTAACTGAAAGTGCACCTTAATACTAGTTAATCTTATTTACCATGAAAACTACATGTTCGATAATGGAAATAATGGAATTTTAACTAGATAGGAATTCCTAACAAGCAATGAATAGAGCTGAGCCTTGACCATGAGTAGGGATATTGTTCTTTTGTGGCCTCGGAGTGGGGGAACTTAACATTTTTCAGCTTGCTTTTAAGGCTTTTTGAAATCTAGGGGATGTTGTATCTTCTTTTTTTCTTTTATATTTTCAAAGAAATGAATCAGGGCTTGATAGGATATTTAAAGTCATCATTCAACTCTGCATCTTGCCGATTTGCTAAATTATCTATGATTGGTATTGATGCTGTTCCTACTTAAAGACTGTAGATGATTTTTTTTTCTTCCTAGCTTTCCACCAAGGAAATCTTCTACATATCATCATTTGTCAAATCATTAAATGCATTTTGGCTGATTAGCTGCCTTCCTTTTAACCAATTAAAGATAGGCCTATTTGCATATTATGATAATCTCAACCTAAAGACCAGAGTTGAAATGCTGAGGAAGTATAATTTTATATTTCATTTTAAAGATACTTAGGTATTTATTATAATTTTATTCTGCAATCCAATCTGGTACATACAAAATCAAAGTGGTCTGAAAAGAAAAAAAAATCACAATGTCTTTTGTCTCAAGTCCTTGGTTATTTCACATTGTTAGTGTACAATGTGACTCTCTTACTGCACCCAGAGAATAGAATATGTTATTTGTCACTCTGTTGTAAATAACAACTTTAGTGAATGGAGGAATGGGAAAAACTTTGAAGAAACATATGGGTTTCAGAAATATAAACAAAAATCTGAGGGTAGAGATAAAGAGTTGGGCAGGAATCTGTTGATGGGCCTTGATTCTTTATCTTCCTTCTTTCCCCAGTGGTAGCAAGGACCAGATAGCAAGCAATACTTTTAACAGCAGGTGAGATAACAGAACAGAAGGAAGTCCATTCAAGCTTGCATCTCCTTCCCAACTCCAACTGGAGCTCAGTTTCTTGGTCTTAATCTTGTCTCCTCGTTAAGACATTTCCACAAGTCTGGGACTATGGGATAAATCAGTGGCAAGTGAGGATAACCTCACATATGCCATATGCTATGGCCTAACAATATAAAAGTAAACTAATTCTTGGAATTCCAATGAAACTAGAGCCAGTTGTTATTATCTTTGTGCAAGAGAAAAGTATTTGCAAGTTTGAGGACAAAGGTGGCTACAAAATGGTGGATGTGACCAGGATGTCCCACCCCTTTTTAACATTCTAATATAAAATATATACCCTCATTGATTTATAAATCAGATCAATGTGGATGATTAACAGTACAAGGGCTATGACTGACTAGCTCTGTCCACTTTTTGAAGCCAGTTGTTACCTTTGCTGCAAGCTCCCTGGCATATATTTATTATTAGGGGAGCAAGAATTTAATAGAATTTGTTAAGTTGGGTGAATGAGGACTCAGCAAGCCAGGCAGTGTGTGACAACAGCTCTTTATTTCAGGGTGAGACTCCAGCAACTGACCAGGGGAAACAGCTCCCCTTATATACCTTGCAGTTGTGGTGGTCAGCCAATCAGCTGATGGTCAGTTAATTCAAACTTCCCGCCCAAACTTATATACATAACAGAATTAAAAACTGATAGTAATTAATATCAATATTTTATTTACTTTATTAATGAAGCACAATGTACTAGTGACAATTGTTTAATGCCTTCAGATCAAACTGCCTTTTGAACTTGAATGGGACTTACAGTTTACACAGTCTTTTTCCTACCTTGGAAATTAGCTAAAAATTACTTGCCTCACCCCTCAGAAAAGGAAGCATTCCTATCAAGTTATAGTGCTTCTGTTCCTTGCTTTGGGATAGAGCAATGAGGCCTGGAACTGTTGTAATGCTACCATTATATTGTCACTCTGTTGTAAATAACAACTTTAGTGAGTGGAGGAATGGGAAAAACTTTGGAGAAATATATCCCTTATCTCAAGGGCTTCAGAAATATAAGCAAGAACTTGGGGGTAGAGATGGGAATGGTATCCATAAACCAGCCCAGTATAGTTACTGGCCATAGAAATTTAGCTTAGTTCCTCTAAGAAAGGAAGCGAAGATAACAGATTATGCTGATATTGGATATTGATTGGTTGCTCAAGACCTCAATTGCGTGGCAATGTTTTATTGAACATTTGACTTCGTATGCATGCACACATGCATATCTCTTCTCTACAAAAGAGCATCTACTTCAATCATTTGCAACCAGCTTTTAAATTTCTTGTTACTCCTCTCAAGTGTGAGAGTAGATTTCGATATAATTTGCTTCCTTGTAAGAGATTGTATTAATATATTTCAATGATAGTAATGCTGATTTTTATTAATCATAAATTACTTTAAGCACTGTATTCTCCCTCCATCAAACCAAGAATATTCCCCTTCAGCAAACTTACGTTAATCTTACTCAGAATACAGCCACTGCTGCTACAAAAACCATGAATGCGCTTAGCAAAAAGTGTTTGAAAGCTCAAATTTTAGGAATTATGACTATATAATTAATTTTGCTGCCAAGTGTCTATTAGCAACGGGATAAGGGTATGTGCTAATTGGAAGTGACAGGTGATAAAGCAGTTAATGTGCTATGATCAAAGTGGCTGAATTACAGGATTGTGTAGCCTCTTGTAACTTCCTTGTCATTAGCCTGCTGTTATCATGGAGCGTGGTGGACGGCCATTACATGGAAATGGATATGCTGATGTCATTAACAATCAGTCCTTCTGAAATAAGAGTCTTACCCAGAGCACAAGTCTTTATGCTGAGTACAGTTACAAGTTCTATGGGGGATAAAAAAACCCATAAGCATCCAAAGCCAGAACAGTAAGTTTTTTCTCTCTCTCTAAAACTCTCAATTTATTTTCAATATGCACAGAACTTGAGAATGCTATCCTTGGCAAGCACAGATCTGGTCCACGCATCATTTAAAGGCAATCTTTATTGAGTAAGCATGAATGATCATTTGGGAGTATTGCTGCTATACCAGCCTATCTGATGCATAGCAACCTCCTGATCTACTGGATGCTATCTCAGGGGTTTTGGTGGAGTTCCCCACATTAATGGTCCTGGAGGGCTTCAATCTGCTATCTCAGGCTTGGCTTCACAAGCAGCCTAGGAGTTCATGGCCATCGACATATCCCAGATCAGTTAAGGCCAACTTGAGATAGTGGTCAAATCCCGGATGTGATTTTCCTGTCACAACAGTGTCAACAAGATATGATGGGGAATCTGTCATGATTAGACATGATACAGCATCCTGCCTGTCATTATTATTACATCATGCCCTGATGGCTATAAGATTTTCCAATGTGCCTTCCACTGCAGGAGAGGCAGCCCTATTCGAATGGTATATCCTCAGCAACTAATGAACCCACTTCAGAAGGAACTTGGGGATATCCTGGGAGTTTGGTTTGTCCTGTGTCCACCTCACCTTTCTAGGGAAGGTGATGGAAAAAGTGGTTATGGAAGACAGATGGCACTGTTGGCATTTGTGAATGATCGATGGGAAGAGTAGGATGGGTAGTGCAACGATCCTTCTTCTCTTTGATTTTTCAATGGCTACAGCAAATGGGGCTGTGCAAGAGAGTATTGTGCTAGTTCATTTCCCCTCTATTTGGCCAATCCCAAGCAGTATTAGAAGGTAGCAAAAGGTGGCCCCTATTTGAATAGTCTGCTTTCAGGAATTAATGGTTCTGCTCAGTTTTTAGAAGGAGCTGGGGGATATCCTGGTGATTTTTATTGCACAGCCCTGTGGAGGCCTTAGTCACCTCTTGGAATCAGAAAGTGGCCAAGGGCCTGGACAAGATTGTGCCCATGTCCTCACATGTCCTATCACTCCTGAGACTCCCCATGGTAATGGAGGAACTGAGGGTTCTGAAAAGGACTAAAAGGCAGCTGGAGTAATGCTGGAGGAAAACTAAGAATGAAGCTGACCAGACATAGGCCTCAGTTAAGCACCATTTAAGGATCTCCTAGTGTACCTCCACCTCAAGAGACATCATTGAACCCAATATTCCTGGACACCATTTGTCAAGGGTTCACCTCACCTTTCCAGAACGACTGCTGGAAAAAGTGTTTGCCTTGAAGCCAAGATGGTCTTGGATGAAATGAATAATCTAGACCCCTCAGTCTATGGTTTTGGGCCAGGTATTGGGAGATAGATGGCATTGTTGGCACTTGTGGATGACCTGTGGCAAAGATGGGATGGGATAATGCCACCATCCTTCTTCTCCTTGACATCTCAATGGCTATGGAGGATGGGAATGGGGAGCACATTATTGTGCTAGTTCAACTCCCTTCTCTAAGGCCGGTCCCCACAGTAATGAAACCTGAGCTTGCAGAAAAGGGTTTTTTTCTTCAGTTTGCACCTCAACATTTTGAGAACGTGCTGGAAAAGGTTGCCATGCAGCTCCAGAGGGTCCTGATTGAAGTATATGATCTGGACGCCTTTGTGTAGGTTTTCAAGCCAAGTTATGTGAGGGACAGGGAAACAGATGGCATTGTTGGCACTTGTGGATGATCAATGGGAAGAGTAGAGTGGGTAGTGTAACCATCCTTCTTTTCGATTTTTCAATGGGTACAGCGGGTGGGGCTGTGCAAGAGAGTATTGCGCTAGTTCATTTCCCTTCTCCTTGGCCAATCCCAAGGAGTGTTACTATGTAGTGAAAGGTGGGCCCTCTTTAGTCTGCTTTAAGGAATTAATGGTTCCACTCATTTTTTAGAAGGAGCTGGGGAGATCCTGGTGGTTTCTACTACACAGCCCTATGGAGGTCTTGGTCACCACTTGGACTGAGAAAGTGGCCAAGCGCCTGGAGAAGATCGTGCCCATGTGCCCTCAAATGGCCTATCAGTCCTAAAACTCCCCAGGGTTATGGAGGAGCTTTGAAAAGGGCTGGTTTGTCCAATGTAACCATATTGAAACCTGAGTGTACAGAAAAGGGTCTGTTTTGTCCAGCTCCACCTCACCATTTTGAGAAGGTGCTGGAAAAAGGTTTCCCTAGAACTCCAGAGCATCCTGATTAAAATAAATTATTAGGATCCTTTTCTGTAGGTTTCCTGAACAAAGTATGGGAATGGTGACTAATGGCCTCACTAATGGAAGGAGCAGGGGAGATATCCTGGGGATTTGATTTCTCCAGCGTTCACCTCACCAATTTTGAAGGACACTTTAAAACTCCTGAGGGTCCTGATTGAAGTAACTAATCTGGACCCCTTTCTGTAGGGTTTCAAGCCAAGTTATGTGAGGGACAGGGAAACAGATGGCATTGTTGGCACTTGTGGATGATCGATGGGAAGAGTAGAGTGGAGAGCAATGGGAAGAAAAGCTCTTTCAGGCGGCAACGCTGCAATCCCCTCCCCAAATCCAAAACGGTACCCAGTTCCCCGCTGCACATTGCGAGACTCTGAAAACTGCATTGGGGAATCCGGGAAGCGGTGGCTGGAAAGGAGGGACATTTTATTTTAGGAGCTCCCGTTCAGCTCGGCTAGGCTCCTGGCCGTGGAGAGGTTAGGCTGCGGCTCCTCACATTGCTGGGGAGTGAAGTCATTGCGACCATTGCCTGCCCCAAGCTGCCCGCTGGGTGGCTAGAGGGATGACTGGCTGCAAATGGTGGGGCCCGGTTTGTTCCCCGAAGCTGCCGGGCGAGTCCCCCCCCCCCCCCCCAAGACCATCCTGAAGAGGGTTGTTCCTCAGGCTGTGCCCTGACCCAGATCCCTGCCGCCTGGAACTGCCCGAAAATGGCCAAAGGGTGGGGACCGGTGGGTGGGTGGGGCTACATTTGGCGTATAAGATGCACCCAGATTTTCACCCCCTTTTGGGAGGGTAAAAAAGTGTGTTTATACTCTAAAAAATACAGTAAATGGTCTGGACCTCTTCTGTAGGGTTTCAAGCCAAGTTATGTGAGGGACAGGGAAACAGATAGCATTGTTTGCACTTGTGGATGATCGATGGGAAGAGCAGAGTGGGTAATGCAACCATCCTTCTTCCCCTTGATTTTTTAATGGGTACAGCGGGTGGGGCTGTGCAAGAGAGTATTGCGCTAGTTCATATCCCTTCTCCTAGGCCAATCCCAAGGACTATTAATAGGTAGCGAAAGGTGGGCCCTATTTGAGTAGTCTGCTTTAAGGAATTAATGGTTCCACTCAGTTTCTAGAAGGAGCTGGGGATATCCTGGTGGTTTCTACTGCACAGCCCTGTGGAGGTCTTGATCACCACTTGGAATCAGAAAGTGGCCAAGGGCCTGGAGAAGATCGTGCGCATGTGGCCTCATGTGGCTTATCAGTCCTGAAACTCCCCATGGTTATAGAGGAACTGAGGGTTCTGAAGAGGACTATAAGTCCAATAGAGTAACACTGGAGGAAAATAAGAACGAAGCTCATCAGACATAGGGATCAGTTAATGCCTACTATGTGGTGGTACCAATGGTGAAGCAGGTCCGTTGGTGAGATCTGGGGATATGGACTTGCCAGATTATGTGTGAGCAGTTTAATTCTGTTGGCGAAGAGGGAAATGCACAGGACCCAATGGGGCTGTTAAGGCAACTACATGCTTATTAGATCCCTGTCCCTCTTGGTTGATGAAAGCCTCCAGGATGGTGACTTGCAGGTGTGTCCAAGTGGTGATAGATGTATTGCTCCAGGAAGTCTTACTTCAAGCACCATTTGAAGATCTTCTAGTGCACTCCACCTCAAGAGAACCCAAACATTGAACCCAATCTTCCTGGACATTTGTCCAGGATCCACCTCACTTTCCAGAATGACTGGTGATTGCCTTGAAGCTGGATGAAATGAACAACCTGGACCCTAAGTCTATGGTTTTGGGAGACAGAGGGCATTGTTGACACTTGTGGATGATCTGTTGCAAACATGGATGGGAT
>WNWU01013631.1:6508657-6554543 GCA_012654045.1 Ptyas mucosa | reverse complement strand
GGAGTGAGGAAGAAACACAGTACTGTTGCTTTTTAACTCTCTTTGTTATATAAGAGTAGGAGAAATTCTAATAGGTTTTCAAAGTTCTGTTTATTCCTTTTAACACCTAACCCAAACCTAGTTCCTTGTATTTTCAAACCACTGGTTTTTGTTCTGCTTTGTGAACAACAGAGAGTAAGAACACTCCCTTGTCCACTTAATAACCCATAAGTATCTAAAAACTGCCTGCTATCATATCTTCACAGCTTAAACATCCCAGGTCTTTCAAGTGGTTGTTTCCAGACCCTTCCCTCCTCTTGATAGGCATCTTCTGAACTTACTCCAGATTGTTGATGTGCTTTGCCTTTCCTTTTTCTATGAACTGCTTCCTGTTAGAATGCTTTACTTAAACCCTGCAATATGGAAATATTCTTTTCCTAGTTAAGTTCATTTTAAATGTATGTATGTATATATGTATGTGCATGTTCTGTTGATTCAATCTCCAATCACATTAAAATACTCTAAAACCCAATTTAGAATTCTTGAACAGAATAAATTTATGTTGAAGACAATTGTGTCAATCAATCAAACATTCCATTCCAAACGTTCATACGGGATGTTCCAAGTGTCCAAATTGAGATCATGTGATTGCAGGGATAGTGAGGTGATAGTAACTTTGAAGACAAAAACCTTTTCTCAGGCTGTCATAACTTCAAACTATTGTTAAACAAATGGTCATAACTCAATGACTACCTGTACATTGACATAATCCTTCACCAAGATTCAAATCTGGAGGCTGACATGCAGTATTCAGATTTAACTAACATACTATTTTTTTTACTATAAATCATTCATACTTCCATCCCAATGAACTGATTGGGATGGATGAGAATGGAAGTCATGGGAAGGTTGCCAATTAGTAAAATAAGAAGTTTGAATACAGAAGATCCACGACAGAATTGCTAGACTAGCTTTCCCAAATCTGACATCTTCCAGTGATGCAGAATTCTAAATTTCAGAAGCCTTTCCAAGAAATAGTAGCAGGTAGTATAAAATAGTCTAGTTTAGCTTAGTTTAACAGAACCTATTTTGGTTTTAGGGTTTGTTTGTTTTATTGTTTGTTCTTAATTGTTTGGTAGATTAGGTTCACCAACTAAAGTCAGATGAAAATAGTCACTTAGAACATGTTTCAATACTCTAAAAATTAAGAAACAAAATAGAATTGTGTGCTCAGTATCTGCAACAACCATGTAAATCCTTTCACATATAGATTCATTCCCATTCTCTTCCCAAATTCAAGCATTTATTGGGAATAATTTAGGGATTTTTTTTTCAGTTACTGAAAGAAATAGGGCCTATGGAGGGGGATCTAGTGTAATGAACTACAGGGAGGAAGGAGTCTGAGAAGATAAGAGACAGCAAAGCCCAGAGATGGACAGGAGACAGAGGAAGAAAGTTAGAATAGATGCTCCTTAGAATCTCCTAGAGTATAGCCATTAGGGTGAGATTAATAAGAGTTTAGTCTGACAAGATTCTGTCTATTGTATGTAAGCAAACAAAGAACCTAACTCTGGCTGGATTGTTCTACGTTGTTGTTGAGCTAAGTCTAATAGTTATTGCTTTTATTGGATAGCTAAAGATCAGAAAAATATATAAATGACTGCAACTCACTCAGAGATCTACACACAGATTCTGAACTAATCCTATCATCAATTATAATTTAGGTCAGCGGCCCCCAACCTTTTGGGCACCAGGGACCAGAGAGATTTTACCATGGACCAGAGGGGGCATGGTTTTGTGTGCTGCCTGTGTCCCATGGATGGGCTTTGCTTGTTTGCATATCCATTTTTGGCATGCCGCAGACTGGTGCCAGTCCATGGACTGGGGGTTGGGGATATACAAAGACTCCTCCCACAGAGAACATGGCTGAAAAAAAACCATCTTTTTGTGGCTACATCTGCCATATCATACAAATTTTGCATGATGCTGGAGCAAGGCAGAGTAAGAGTGAATTAGTTTGTTTCCATCATTAATCAGCATCAAATCCATGGAACGGACACCCTCAAAATAGATGTTTCAATGCCATCTCAAATATAATCAGACTATGTAGTAGATGAATGCTTTATTAGAGGTCATAGAGCTACCAAGGAAGACCATTCAGAATTGTCCTTCAGCTGGTGCGTTGTGGAAAAGAGAGATGCAGAGAGATCTACATTGGAATGGAATATGGTACTTGCTTTCAGAACACTGAGCAGAAAAGCAATAATGACCTTCATAGACATCACTAAAACCATAGTTTTTAAGTAAACTGCTAATCTTTGGTTCACACAATACTCTAAAACACATATGTGTGGATCAATAATTTATGCTAAAGACACATTTTTCAAGCCTCTTTTCCCAAAGTAGCAAATGAGTTGGCAGTAATGACCTTGACTAAGTCAACACTTGTCTTTCAGAGATGGCTTTGGAAAGTCGAGCAAAATCCAATTCTCAGAAGTTTGTAACTTCTCTCAGGAATATTGCTACTCTAGCAGATCCACAAAGGTAGCTGGAGCTGTATTAGATGCACATTGTGAAACAACACACAAATGGTGTGCAATTCTGGGATTGCAAATGTCACTTTTCTGTGTGCTGTAACTTCTTTCACACACTGTATCCATGAAATCCAACCACCTTCTGTCAAAATTCTTGTCAAACATATACAGATATATAAACATAAGTACAATTGTGCTCACCAAAACGAAAGTAAAAGAGGGGACGGTTTGCTGCTGTGCTGTGCGGTGCTGTGCGCTCTCTAGCTGCTGCTTCCCGGATGTCACAGACCCCAATGTTGCTAGTGCGGTGCATCCTTCTTGCGGGCCCTTCACTGTGCTGCAGTCTACACCGTACCGCGGCAGCTCCATTCGCCGCTGTAACAATTCGAAAAAAACTAATTAAATCACGTTTAGTTTTTTTACATTTGTTACAGCCACGGATGGAGTTTCAGCCCCCATGCAGTTGAAGTATGTACACACACAAGTCCCAAAGCAGGTGTACCTGCACATATACATACATCCCCACCCCGCCCCCAAACATACAAACACATATACAGACATTGTAAAACAGAGCCACATAATCAATTTCCCACTAAGCCAACATTGGTGTTTGTAAGGTCAACAAAGCAGCAGCCAGAAGACTGGATGTTGAAATAGTCAAGAGCTGCCTTTTGGTTTACAGCCAGTATTTTGGGTATGTTTGCTCAAAACGTAAAGGCACCTTACCCAAAGTATTACATGCAGAATTAAATTGTTTTGGTTTAAAGATGTGAAACACCAAACTTTCCCAACGATTTGACATTGCATTTTCCAATAGATCATAGCAAATAGTGATCAAAGTGCAACTAATGGCACTTTAAAACAACATCATCCCCAAAATGGGCAGAGCAACTCCTCTTTGGAAGAATCTAGAAGCAAGCAAGTTTCATCTGAAGAAAACACCAATTTTGTCTGGAAAGTGCTGAAGACAGAAATATAGGAACAAAGACTATGACAAATACACAATCTCCTGGCTCTAGGAAGCAGTAGTGTGTAACTTTAGCAGCTGCTCATTCTGTTGGCATAACACAATGAGAGAACCGCACAGGGGCGTCTCCTACATATTTTTCCCAACTTCGCTTTAGCAGAAATAGCTAATGCAGGACAAGTCCATAAATTTGGCAGGGAATCTTAGAAACTCTACAGAATATGTTAGCAGAGGCTGAACTTAGTATTCTAGCAATCACACTTTTTTTAAAAAGAGTAAAAATGCTAGAAGAGTACAAATGTGAAGTTGTCGGAAGAGTTTATCAGCGGTTTTTTTGATGTCTCAGGAAAAATATTACCAGTCAAGTTTTTTTATCCTTTTACTTCAGACTGGCAAAAGTGTGTGTGTGTGAATTGCCTCTCAAAAAGCAAAACAAATTATGAAAAATATTTGCTTTATTTGCATAGGGGGGACAGGTAAATTATATGATATTTTCTTAAGGGTAGGATTTTGAATTTTTTGGCAAACAAAATTGTTTTTCTTAAAATAACGCTACAAAAATTTTGATTGTTTTAGCTTAAAAAAAATTAATTGCCAATAGATTTCTGGACTCCTCTGGAGGACAGATTTTGACCTTTGTATGTTCTGTTCATGGCTTTTTAACCTCTAAAATTAGAGAAGTAGGGCTCAAATAATGAAATGGGTTTGTATATGGAGTGGTCTTTTCTAAGTTAATTTTCTATATGGCTAATGCTAAAAATGTTATATTCTCTATACTTGGTTTGGAAGAATACTAAATTTGTAAACTCCCACTTGTGATCTTCCAGATTGCAGCCTGGAAACTATGTAAATTCAAGTGAAAGTTATTTTAGAGCTTATTATTTGTCCCTACATGACATGGAGATCAGACTGTAAATGCTTCATGGCACTACACAAGACTATACTGGCAAGATCTTCCCCTCCACATATACAAGTACTCCTCACTTAATGACTGATCTACTAAGCGGCTGCTCAACGTTATGACGGCAATGAAAAGATAACTTTATGACAAGCCCTTGCATTTATGGCTATGGCAGCATCCCCTGCAGTTATGTGATTAAAATTTGGGCATTCTGTAACCAGTGGGCATTTATGGTGGTCCCAGAATCTCATGGTGGCATTATGGCCACTTGCACTTCACAGCTGAATTCCACCCAGTAGAATCCATGGAGAAATTAGAAGAAAAATTGCAAGTGGATGTTGATACCTTGCTTGATATCCATAACGGAAATTACATCCATAAGTTTAGTGCAATCATGCAATGTTCTGCTTATGATCATATTGTTTAGTGATGGAGTTCTCAGTCCCAATTGTGGTTGTTAAGGCAGGACTATAATAATCAGTGTGAAGCCAAAAAATATAAGGATAATTCATTATATTTATGTATGTGTAGATAATATGTCTGTTTGCACTGTGCATGCCTGTTCAGCAAACATGCACAGTTTTATTTTTTCTCATCTATATGCATATTTTACTCTAGTGCAGCCTTCCCAATCTGCTGCTCTCTAATTTTATACGCATGCATACATACATACATACATACATATCTATATACATACACATACATACGTATATTCTTTCTGGGGAATCATAATCTAAAAGTTAATTGGCCTTGAGGACTGGAAACATCAATGTAAATCTAAAATTTTTAATCCAAAACTAGTTTTGCCAGACAGAGGAAATTCTGAAAATTAAGTGAGCACTACCCATGCCTGGCTGCTGGCTCCACCCATGGAAAAATGGGATACAGCATCTCTCAGAAGGACAATTTTGATTCCAGGCCCTCCTTTTCTAACCCCTGACTTAGATACTATGGTGTCACAGGTTCTGGGGGAATGCATACATTTCAAAAGCCTTCTTAAATATTTGGAGAAGAACTGAAATAAAATCCTGATACTACCTTGTTTGGAAAAAATTAGTGAAACCTTTCGAGACTAATGGAAGAGTTCCTGCAGCAATTAAATCCACAATGTGAATCCATGCAACCTTTTTTGAACCCACATTTTGCTTCCCTCATCCGTACAAAGCTACATGTTGATTACGGAAGCATGACTTTCAAATTCCTAGATTATATTATGCCCAAGCAAGGCAGGATTTATAAGTAAACGACAAAGCTCCTTTAAAACCAGCTAATAATCCTGCTTGTCTGGGTGCAATAAAACCTCATCCTGGATTCAGATACCATGCAGTACTGAGCTAGTCTGATTCATTCACCTGCCGGCATGAGTGGGAAAATAAGAGGATAAAGCAGGAAGAAATAGGCCATTTAGCCTTGGCTTCTATGCATATGGAAATAATCCTATGTATAACTGTCCCTTGCTCCTGTTCTATAATAAGACATATAGAGATCTATTTATATTATTGTATCTTTCTTTAAGTTATAAATTCATGCTTGTATAAAGCATTTTGCTCCATTATTGGGTTTTTCTTTCTCCCATTAAGGGAGAAAGACAGGGTAAGGAATGCAACCAAACCTAATCAGACCTCATTGATCAACTAATAGTACTCTGAACAGATTTTATTTAGGTAGGGCAGGAAATATGGACTACTGCACTCAGGAATCATAGAGAGAAGGGGAAGACACTCATAGAATCATAAAATCATAGGACTAGAAGGGACCTTGGAGGTCTTCTAGCTCAAATCCCTGCTCAAGGGAGTTGGACTTGAATATACCTATTCTTCCCTGCTAATGTGCTTATTTTGATTTGGATTCTGCATTTGTTATTCGCTTTGTAAGAGAAAATGGTACTGGCACAATTGGAGAACTTCCTACCCATCATGTCACCCTATCGCTGAACATCAGTGAAGTCAAGCAATTACTGTGCCAGCTGGAGTTTTGTGCTGTCCATGACTCATTGCTTGCAGTTGACTATTAAGGGTTTGGTGGTACATCAAGTTTTTATACTCTGCTATGGTACCAGGTGAAATCCTCTACTTTCTTACCTGGCCCTCTGCCACCTCCATGACTCTAAACAGCTATAATTGCAAGTGCAGGAAAAAAAACTGGCCAGCAGGCAACTAAGATATAAAACCCTTCTAATGCCTGGCCAGATACCTTCAGCTATAAAAAAAATATCATACATTTGATTTTTGAGAGTTGTCTGGTTGACCCATACCACAGAGCCAAACAAAGAAATTTCACTGCACTAATTATGAATGAAATAATCACCTATTTCTCACTATTTAATTTCTGCTACTGTTATGTGGACTACAGGGAAATGCGCCAAGGTGAATGCTGTCATTTGTCCCAAATACTGATAACTGAGATAACCTTGTCCAATTGGACACTTTCCAGTTGAATTTTAAATGCATCTTCTAAGATTCCTCAGCCACGCTAAGCAGCTGGGCAGTTTTGGAAGAAGCAGATCCAACAGATTAGGGAGGAATAATTAGAACATAGTTGATCTGAGATGTACTGTCCCTAAAACTGAAAGGACATGGGTTACAGGAGTTTCATTCCTATCTATAAGACCACCACCAGAGAAAGGCAAGGGGAAATTTCTCTTTGGCTCCAGAGTGCTCAAATGTCATCTATGGAAGGATTCTAGACTTTCTCTTGTACTGTTCAATAGTTGGAGTGCAGTGTCTAGAGAATGGATTTGATAATCTATCTCTCCTTTCTCATTTTGTCCAAAATCTGTGGATATTCTTTAGTACGTAATGATGGACTAAATAAGAGTCAATTAAGTGAAGCTGGGTCCACTTAAGACAGAGATTGTGTGGACAGATGTTTTTCAGGCCAGTAATTTTGAAGGTTGCTTGTCATGAATGAGGTAACATTCCTTCCAAAGGTGTGTATCTTAAGGATTTTACTCAGTTCCAAATGTTATAACATTTTGACACATTCTATAGACGTATTCTGTTCACAATGCCTACTTCTGGAAATATCCATTTCTTTAGAAAACTATCTTTGAGGGAGATGGGAAGTTTAGAAATATGAAATATAAATAAATAAAAACTTGTTGATTTTAAGTTTGAAATAATTAAAATATGTCCAGATATTATTTAGTTCCATAATTTTAGTTGAAAATAGTTCAATACTTTTCAACGATCTCATCTAGCTCCATTTACCATGTGATTCCTATTGCTGCGTGATGGCACAGTGGTTAGAGTGCGGTTTAGCAGGCTAACTCTTCCCACTGCCAAGAGTTCGATCCTGACCAGCTCAAGGTTGACTTAGTCTTCTGTCCTTCTGAGGTCAGCAAAATGAGGACCCAGATTATTGGGGGCAATATGCTGACATTTGTAAACCGCTCAGAGAGTGCTGTAAAGCACTATGGAGCAGCATATAAACCTAAGTACCAGTGCTATTGTTATGAAACTGGGATGGGAATGAGAAGAGATGGACACCTAGGCGATATATTTAAACAAGGAGACGAACATTTGTCCACAAGAACTAGCTAGTGGGAAGAACTGACACACATTACACAATAGTGACAGATTCTTTTGTGCCTCCAGATAATAAACTCTCTACAATGCACATTAACAGATTGTTGTAATGATTAATACACATGACAGTTCCATGCACTGATTTTAAATTTCTACATACCTGGAGGTTGTGGCAAGTAGGCCCCAATTAATTTTGATCTCTTCTTTTCATAGCCCTTCTGTGTGATGTCACCTGCCAAAGAAAGCAAAGAAAATCAAGACAAGCTTAAATGAGGAAAGAATTCATCCACTCAAGCCAAGAAGGTAAATGCTTTCTCTCTGTGCCACTGTTTGTTTTGATGATCATAATGAATAAATGGTTGAAAATATATTATTTCCATTTTGCCTGGAAAAGATCATTTAAGCTGCAGCCATTTTTGGCAACTAAACTCCCAGCGTAGTTTTCTACCAGTTGTGGAGGTCCAAGATTCAGAGGGCTGCATTGTCATTGCGATATTCGGTCTTATAAAAATACAGCAGCTTTCATTCTGTTAATCAACAATGGATTATATAGGATATTTGAGCCGGTAATGGCTGGCAAAGGACATTGCCAATTAACATTTTCCACCACTATTAATGGGATTCTTTAATCAAGCATGAAGGATGCACAAAAGATTTGGAACGGTTGGTACACCATTCAAATAATAGTATTGTATAAACATTTGGCTAAGCTTTTAAGAGCTACTTGAAGACAAAAATGCAAAGCATCAATTGCATCAAACTTCTCAAGACCAGGCTATAAAAAGATACTATTTCTATCCCTTCAGCCATACGGTTGAGATGATTTTTTTGACAGACCAAATACTATGTCCTGAGATGCACCAAAAGCAAAAAATAAAGACAAGGGCATTAATTGACAACACTCTGGCAGGCTTTGATCACTAGCAGCTCCTCCTGGCATTCTCCAAATGCTGATCTTGAGCTGTCTGAAAATTTGGGAAGCTCCAGTCCCAGAGCCTCAACAAATTTATTGGACAACAAATTTATTTATAAAATAGTGGGGCAATAAGGTAAGTCATTCAGTCTGAAAGTGAATATAAGTGGCTTTCTCCAATTGTGGCTTCCAGTAATTTCCATTCAGTGGCAAACTAATTTAAAACTTTGAAATCCTATTTTATTATTTTTCTTTCTTGATTATTTATCTGTTGCTTCAACTGCTCTAAACAGGGTACTCAGCACATCCATAACAATAGTGACTACAGTCCATACAGTTAATTTAATCCTTGATTTGTGACTCATCCCTTAGTGACTATTTGAAGAATGATGGATTTCCCAAAAGCTAAATATGACCCAATTTCCAAGTTATGACAACTGAATGCACATGCACGCACACGTATACACACATACACACACACACACACACACACACACACACACACAGAGAGAGAGAGAGAGAGAGAGAGAGAGAGAGAGAGACATGTGATCACATTTTGGGCACTAGGCAAACAGCTCACATTTACAGATGTTTGCAGCGTCCCACTGTTATGTGTCTACAATTTTCAATGGTTTTTTTGCCAGTTTCCGGTGTTTACTTTTGGTTTCCAACAAAAACACCCAGTGGGTAAAAATGCAGCCTCTTAATGACCAGCACAAAAAATATCATCAAATTGGTTCCGATCATGTGGTCACCTGCTTAATGACTGCAAAAACAATTTAGGCCAGAATTACCGTTGTAAGCTAAGGACTACCTGTATCAGGAGTTAATAACCATTAACCCAACTGCATCAGAAAAACTCTAGGCATAAACAATCACGAAAGGCAGGGAGGATATTTACTTCAGCCGTCAAAAGCTTATTAGGAGAGAAAAAAAAAACTTGACCTCCCTAAATTCCAAGTATCTTTGAGCCAGGGGCAAAATCCAGCTGGTTCTATCCGGCTCGTGTGAACTAGTAGCAGCAGCTACGGGTGGCTCCACCCACCTTCATGGACGTCATGACATCGCTTTTCTGCAACATTTTAAGCATGTGCAGATGATGGCATGGCGAGCGGAGCAAGCACACATTGGCAAACCGGTAGGGAAGGTAAGAAAATTTCACCCCTGCTTTGAGCTCTTCTAAATCCAAGAGGGAGGAAAAGGATGGCACTTTGTTATGTAGACAAAGAGTAGCACAGAGAAGGCCCACCATTATGGTTACTAACGGTATCTCAATTTGCAAATGGTTATAGGTATGTGGGTATGAACATGAAAAAAACAGGGCTTCACTTTTTTCATGTTCATACCCACATAGCTATAGCCATTTGGAAATTGTTAGTAGTAAGTTTAGATGAAGGTGAACCCCATCTATGACAGCCATTTTGATTTTTTAATCCATACACTGTGGATCTTCTTTCTAGACACAGCAAGTTTCACCAACAAAATTTGCACATGTAGTTGAAAAGCCTCAAAGCATCTGTATAGAAGACCAAAGAAACTACTTGGATAAAACAGCAAAAACTTTTTGAACCAACGAGAAAAAGAAGTCCAGCTGCCATGACTCAGCTTCCAGACAATTCATCTGCAGATTCCTCTGACTATAAAATAATAATAATTTCTAAATAAATACTCTACACTGTGACATTTTGAAGAAAAACAAATTTACATAAATTAAGTCATTTTTGGAAGTTCATGATGTTTAGGAAAAAAAATTAGTGGGAGAAAATAGCTGATGCACTTTTTGAAAGTTTGTAAGACTGGCACTTCAGTGGACCTGTGGAAGAAGCCAATCGCAGAGTTGAGAATACAGACAGTCTTCGACTTACAACCACAATTGAGCCCAAAATTTCTGTTGGTAAGCAAGAGAGTTGTTAAGTGAGTTTTGCCCCATTTTATGATCTTTCTTGTCATAGTTATCTGCATCTCAAACAATCCATCTGTTAAACGACTGAAGTTTGCAGATGATACAACAGTGATTGGTCTCATTCAAGACAATGATGAATCTGCATATAGACGGGAAGGTGAACAACTAGCCTCATGGTGCAACCAGAACAATCTGAAACTGAACACACTCAAAACCATAGAAATGGTGGTAGACTTTAGGAGAAAACCTCCCATAGTACCACCTCTTACAATACTAGACAACACACTATTAACAGTAGAGACCTTCATGTTTCTAAGTTCTATCATATCTCAAGACCTAAAATGGACAACTAACATCAAAAACGTCATCAAAAAAGCACAACGAAGAATGTTCTTTCTGCGCCAACTCAGGAAGCTCAAACTGCCCAAAGAGCTGCTGATTCAGTTCTACAGAGGAACTATTGAGTCTGTCATCTGCACCTCTATAACTGTCTGGTTTGGTTCTGTAACCCAACAAGACAGACACAGACTTCAGAGGATAATTAGAACTGCAGAAAAAACAATTGCTACCAACCTGACTTCCATTGAGGACCTGGATACTGCACAAGTCAAAAAGAGGGCTGGGAAAATATTTACAGACCCCTCACATCCTGGACATAAACTGTTTCAAATCCTACCCTCAAAACGACGCTATAGAGCACTGCACACCAGAACAACTACACACAAGGACAGTTTTTTCCTGAACACCATCATTCTGCTAAACAAATAATTCCCTCAATGAAGTCAAACTATTCACTAAGTCTGCATTACTAATCTTCTCACTGTTCCTATCACCCATCTCCTCCCACTCATAACTTTATGACTGTAATTTTGTTGTTTGTATCCTTATGATTGATATTGTTTCCTAGTGTGATTTGATTGCTTATTTGTACCCTATGATTATCATTAAGAGTTGTACCTTATGATTCTTGACGAATGAATCTTTTCTTTTTATGTACCCTGAGACATATGCACCAAAGACAAATTCCTTGTGTGTCCAATCACACTTGGCCAATAAAGAATTCTAATCTAATCTAATCTAGTTATTAAGTGAATCACTGCAGTTGTTAGTAACTTAGTAACACAATTAAGTGAATTTACTTCCCCAGAACATAGCAACCATCATACATACATGCCAATGTATCCTGAAAGCTCCTGAATTTTGACCATGTGACCACAAGAAGTTGTAAATTGTAAGTGGGGACTACTCATATTATCAATTTCTTGGCAATCGTATTTCAAAGAAAACTTACACATGAGCAGCATACTATATTCTCAGAGATAACTGAGAGCTGCTTGCTTGTTGCAAAATACTCTGTGAAAATTATCTGGGCATAATGTGCATAGCAAACTGTTTATGTGATTTCATACTAACAATAATAATAATATATTTAATAGGTTGAAATAGGGAAGGTGAATAGTAGAGGACCTGCTTTTGTTTTTGGAATACCATAGGTTCAGTTCCTAAGGAGATGTTCTTCAACCTTCATATGGAGGTAAATTTCAAACTCCCATAATTCCTGTTGAGATGGTTGGTAATTATGAGCTGAAATTCTCTATGTCTAGAGATTGCTGGTTGGGAAGGCTACCGTAAAGTTGCAGCAGATAAGGTTCTCTACCAGGATTTTTCTTCAAATTCCATAAAATTTGAAGAAAAAAGAAAATCTTTCAGCCAAACAGACAACATAACCAACTTTGTAGAATGTACAGTCTCCTATTAGATCATTCTAACTCGTTTCCCCCCCTCCCCCAAAAGCATTTATTTTGGCAGAAAGAAAGCAAAACTCTCCAGTAATAATTCAAAAATAAAAATGTTGTCAACAATAAGAAATCTGGGAGACACCACCCTGGAACTGCCCTAGAGTTGTTGAATATCTCCACATAAGGATTTAACTAAACACAAACATCTTCAATTGGAAAACAAAAACTGGTTTTAATCAAGATTCAAGCATATGCAGATCGTGAAACCATAATATGGATGTGGGGGAGGGGGAGAGAATCTTATATCCCAAAGTCTGAGGATTTCAGACGAAAGTCAGCTTCCATCCCCCCAATCTATTTTTATCCTCCAAATAGTCAAGTTGCTATACAGCTTGTTTTCTGCCAATGACTCAAATTCACTGTCAGCTTCTTGACAAGAGAGATTCAAATGAAACAACGTTCCTCATAAATGAGTGCTATGACTCACTGATTTCTCTCACTGATGATGCAGAGTCTCTCCGTCTGCCCTTCCAAAAATATACAAGGAGACAAGGGATTACAGCTTGAAGGAAGCAATCTGCAGAAACGCATTGAGAGGGGGAAAAACACACCCAAACCGAGAAAGATGTATTTTGCAGCCGAGCCAACATTCAGGTCAACAACTAGACTGATTGTACATCTTTAAGAAGCTTTTAGACTACTAAAACGACCATCTGAAAGCTTTCCAGTAAATGACTCTTGACATAAGAGGGGTTTCAAGATCAATGGTTAGACCAGGGGTCCCCAAACTTGGCAGCTTTAAGACTTGTGGACTTGTGGACTTCAATTCCCAGAATTCTCCAGCTATGCTGGCTGGAGAATTCTGTGAGTTGAAGTCCACAAGTCTTAAAGCTGCCAAGTTTGAAGAACTCTGGGTTAGACGGTTGTTATTGTAGAATCCAACTAGGGTAATGAAATGTCTGCAAAAAAACAGTCAAGCTTTGAGAGCACCAAGGATGCCACAGTTCAACCCTGAACTACAAATATTCGCTTCTAATATTTATTATTGTTATTATTATAGCAATATTCAGAACATATATAAAATTAGAGGTATGGATGAACTATGAGGTATTTGGATTCCATCCTTAAATCTGAAAAATGATTCAGGATCAGTTCTTCTCCAGTATAGTCATTTATATAGGCATTTATATCTCGGAGGACCTCTCATGGACTATGAATGCTAACATGCTTGTGAAGAAGGCACAGAAGAGGCTGTACTTCCTAAGAATGCCCAGAAAGATAAATCTATCTCAGCATCTACTTCTGTCCTACTATCGCAGCACCATTGAGAGTGTCCTGACATATGGCATTCTTGCACGGTATGGGAGCAGCTCTGTACCGGACAAAAAAGCTCTACAAAGAATCATTAAAACTGCCCAGAATATCATCGGATTCCAGCTACTAGCCCTGAATGACATCTTCGAATCTCGCTGTTTGAGAAAATTGCATAACATTCTCAGAGACTCTTCCCATCCTGCTTATAATCTTTTTGGACTGTTGCCTTCTGGCAGAAGATATAGAACAATTAAAACTCAGACCACACGTTTTCTGAATAGTTTTTATCCCAGAGCTATAATTGTACTCAACAATGAACTAAAGACCACCATCAGTGAGCTGTTGGACAGTATTACTTGGTCTGTTGTGTGGATGTTTGGGTAGTTTAGGGATGGAGAATTGTGGTGGGTGGGAGTGTGTTTGGGGATTGTTATGTGCGTTGGACCTGGTCTTTGGGTGTTAAGTGAATTTCGTTGTATGGGTATACTGTGTAAACACGTACAATGACAATAAAGTTATTTATTTATTTAGTCTGAATATCACCCATTTTGGGCAAATAAAGGGGGGGGGGATCAGAATATTAGAATAACATCACTTTGAATAGTAAAAATATATAATAGGGACCACATTTTATTTTTATTTATTTATATCCCACCTTTATTATTTGTACAAATAACTCAGGGCAGCGAATATATATAATACTCCTCCCTCCTCCTATTTTCCTCATAACAACCATCCTATGAGGTACTGGTAAGTTGAGCTGAGTGAAGGTGACTGGCCCAAAGCCACCCAGCTATGTTCATGCCTACGGTAGGACTAGAATTTGCAATCTCCTTGTGATTGGCTCATAATCAACCAACCAACCAAAGCAGGACTAGAACTCAACAATCTCCTGGCTTCCATCTTGATGCCTTCAGCACTAGGCCAAACTAGTTGTTGCCTGCTTTGCAAAATAATTTACCATAGCTCAAAACTCTTTACATTCTTCTCTTATTTACCTAGGGCCTGTTTCTTTTCTTTTTGTGTGTGTGTTCTTTTTCTTTCCTTTTTTCTCTAATAGATGAATGAAAGAGTCTGAAATTTAGAATATACTATTCATGTCGAAATTCTCAAATAGGCCAGCATTTTTAATTTTAATCCCCCTTTCTATCCCATTAACGAAATGCACCCAAAAAGGAGGAAACCAACTTTCACTGATCATATTTAAAACTATTCCAAACCATGCATGCACACACACGTAATTATACACATACAAGCCTGATTCTTGTATCTTTAGCAATCAATATTTAATAATGAGCATCTAATTTTCTGCCAACTCGTCTTATCATTTCTATTAAGAGGCAGCACTAAAGAGAATTTTACTCTTTACCTTGTTTTTTAACTTTGGCAACTTTATGATGCGTGGACTTCAACTCCCAAAATCCCCCCACCCCACAGCATAGGGGATTCACCATTCTGGGGATTGTAGTTTGCACATCATAAGGTTGTCAGAGTTGAGAAACATTGTTTTAGTCATATATTTGGTTGGTTAGAAAGTTTGATTGTTATATGTCACAAACTGAAAATTAAGAGCGGGGGCTCCTATATACCCCAACCAATCTCCTGTTCAACATCAGCTTGGCCAATTTTCCAATTTTTCTCCTTGTCTTAAATTCTCCATTGATTCAAGACAATTTAACAGATGAATCTTACTGCCACCATATAGAAACTTCACTGAACTAATGAGTGGGGAGGATTATCCATCCACTTATCTAGGTTCTCTAGTGAAAGATTTTAATATTTGGACAACCAGATGACAGACTAAAGTACCATGATCTTGGCTAAAAGCCAGAATGGCAAATGCATTTCATCAAATGTAAGTATTCTCTGCCATGATCACTGTGTGGTCTATTGGTCCTTTGAGAATTTCTTTAAGAAAAAAGAACATGGCTTTCGTGGCTTACTGTGATATAAACAGAACTTAGTTTAACAGGTTAAACTAAGCTTTCCATTCTCAATGTTTATTTCTTTTATTTGAAGCTTAAACAGACACTTTATGTAATGAAAGCAAATCACTTCCATTTTTGGAATTTTACACCCATTAGGATCACTCCTAATGTCATCCTCCCCTTTCATTTCTTTATATGGCTCATGGGTTATCTTTGAAGTGCAGATTTTTTAAAAAAGTCTATTTTTTCCCAGCTGCTGGAAAAATTATCTTTCATCTCTTCCCTGGATATTTACTCAGTTCAAATCAGCACTGTACAGCTATATCAGCAACAAAAATTGGAAATAATTTTGATAGTGATGATGTTGATGGTGGAGATGTTGATGGTAGAGATGTTGATGGTGGAGGAGGAGGGGGGAAGAAGAAGAAAAAGAAGGAGGAGGAGGAAGGAAGGGAGGGAGGGAAGGGCAGGGGAAGGATACTGTAAAATCTCCATTCCCTCCCCAAACCAGGGGAAGATTACTGCAAAATCCCCATTTCCTCCCAATCAGCTGGGACTTGGGAGGCAGAGAATAGATTGGGGTGGGGCCAGTCAGTGGTGGTATTTACCAGTTCTCCAAACTACTGAAAATTTCCACTACCGGTTCTCCAGAACTGGTCAGAACCTGCTGAAAGCCACCTCTGGTGCAGATATATTCATGTCTACATATTTTCCTGTCACTAACTCGGTGTTGATTCCTGGCAACTGCCTGGACAAGTCCCTGCGGTTTTCCTGACATGATTTTTCAGAAAGAGTTTGTGACCGCCTGCTTCCTAGGGCTCTCAAACCCAGTTAGCTTTGTCTATGTAATAAGGCAGGACTGGAATTCACTGACTCCCAGTTTCTAGCCTGATGCTTTTAGCCAGTACACCAAACTGGCTTATATCCATCCATCCATCCATCTCTCTCTCTCCTCAATGTACTCCCACAGACATACTACGTTATTGTGTTTTCTGGTATAACTTCTTAATTTTATTTTGTTCTTTAACTTCAATTATGTTACTGTCCTTATTATGAAGACAATTTCAAAATGCTATTCAGACAATAACAGGAAGAGTCGCAAGATTTACTATTAATTTACTAGCACTCCGGAAAAATGGCATCAATACTACTTATGTAGAATATTTAAATGTATGAAATTAGAATAACCGAAGTGTTATGCTGTAAAATGGCATTTCAACACATTATTTCTTGATAACTAATTAAAGGGCCCAAATACAGGCTGCCAATTTGATCAGAATCGTGCTGAAAGCTATATTCCTTCTATCACCTTTACTTAAGCATTACATCACAATAGCTAAGAATTTTTTTCTCAACCTCTCAAGCCTTCCCTATAGTCTTGGAGGAGTGATTAATATGATTGCTCAACTATAGTTGTACTATTGTTCCTGCCTAGGAAGGTTAACACAATTTTAATGAACTCCAAATTGACTTTGTCTGGCTCAGACACTAAGCAAGAAAAGGTCTGGAAGGAAGATCACCTAAAGATTCCAGGGCCAGAGTCAACAAATAATTTAGAACAGGGATGTCAAACTCAATTTGATTGAGGGTTGCATTAGGGTTGTGTTTGACCTCGGGGGGCTGGGCTGGGCCCCCGCCAGGGTAGACATGGCCAGCATGACATCACATGTGTTGGGGGGTGCCTGTGGTGACCCAAGTGTTCTGCCAGTGAAAATTGGCTCCTGAACTCTGTTTTCAGCAGTGATGACCTCCTGCAACCCTCTGCCAGTGAAAATGGAGCTCAGGGCCCCTCGGGAGCTCCATTTTCGCTGGCAGATACTCCGCAGGCTGGTCCTTTGCTTTTTCCAGGGCGGTCCCGTGGGCCAAATCTAAGCACCCTGGATCCAGCCCTTGAGCCTTGAGTTTGACACCCCTGATTTAGAAGGTGACAATGGCAAGCTAATCCATATAGAGATGGTCTTCGACTTACGACCACAATTGAGTCCAAAATTTCTGTGCTGAGCAAGAAAGTGAGTCTTGCCCCATTTCATGACCTTTCTTGCCACAGCTGTTAAGTGAATCACTGCAGCTGTCAAATTGTCAGAAGGTTGCAAAAAGTAGATCACATGACCCCAGGAAACTGCAACCATCATAAATATAAGCCAGTTGTCCAGTGTCCAAATTCTAATTATGTGACCATGGGGATGCTGCAACGGTCATAAGTGTGAAAAACAGTCATAAATTACTTTTTTCAGTGCTGTTGCAACTTCAAGCAGTCAGTAAACGAATGTTGTAAGTAGATGACTACCTGTAGTTAAGAAGAAAACTGTGGAAGAATCTACGAGATCCAGATGTTGAGATCAGTTTGAAGTAGTGGTCAACAGTAAAGGAAGTCAAGAAATACACCACAAACTAGGACTTTGTAAAGTAGCCCTGAAGGCTTTGGAAAAGACATTCAGATACCAGGATGTGCCTACAATATCCGAACCGTGTAGGCAATTGTTTTCCCTGTGGCACTCTATAGATTTTAAAAAAAAAACAGGGTAAGAAGAATATTGATGCTTTTTAACTTTGCTGCTGGAGAAGCTCCTGAGAATACCAGGAAAAAGAACAAATGAATCACCTAAGAAATCAACCCCGGAGATCTCACTTGAGGCACAAATGACCAGGTTCAAATTATTCTACTTTGTCATGGGGAAAAAAAAAATCTATCTAGGTGGTTGCTAAGAGTCAACACTGACTTGGTGACATAAAATCAATTGATCTTAAGGCAGCATCAACATCAAATGAAGATATGCCTCTTTGCAAGAAACAGAAACGTAGAGATGTGAAGTTTGTTAAAGCTGGGGGGAAATTGGGATAGAGGAAACTAGGGGTTTCAACATATTTTTTTTCTTTCCTCCTCTCCAATAAAAAAATGAATAAAACATTTCCTAACGTATTTTTAAGTGGTACATAACAGGGTTTTTAAAAAATGCTTGTAGGTTGCAAACTACTGCTTAATTAACAACTACTTTGAAAGCTTCTGTTCTTTTTTTTTTTAACCTTTCTAAAACAAATGCTTTATGCAATGCTTCAGCAGGTCTGCTACCCAAACCGCATCAGGCTGTATTCAGAGTAGATACTCATGGCTCACTACAAGGCTGGAAGTTCACATCACCAACACTTCTCGCCCATGAAGCAATCCAACAGAAAGGAAAACAAATTATCTTGCAATAAAATTACATAAAGAGAACATGCGTAGGGCAATTTGTCAGTGTTGTGTATTTTAATCCCAATGCTCTCGTTTTCAGACTGGAATAGGGACCTTGACAACTATTTATGTGCTCACATCTGTGGTTTAGCATGCTTGACTGCCACTTAGGTCAAATATTAAAATGACAGCCTCATCAGACTCCAAGGTACTTGCTCAAGTACAGCTTTTCTCCATGATACCAATGCATAAACCCGACTCGGTGCTTTCAAATCAGCCTGGTAGTAGAACTTCCCTGCGTATTCATAACATAAACAATACATTTATTTTTACTAAGATCATAATATAAAATGAAAATGAAAATAAAGATAGGGAAATGGGAAAGGGAAAGGAAAAGGAGCAATGTAGGAAAAAGGAGAGGTGGGGAGTCAGATTAAAGTCAGATTAACAGAGTTTAATTTAATTTAATTTAATTGTATTTCTATGCCGCCCAACTCTCAAGGGACTCTGGGAGGCTTACAGCAAAAATAATACGAAAATGAATATAAAAAAATTATTAAAAAACATTATAAAAACATTTAAAAACATTAAAACCTCATGCACACCATTCATGACCAGATCTTGCAAGATTGCAACAGCGAGATCAACAGCCCCAGGCCTGCCGGAAAAGCCAGGTCTTCACCGCTTTCTGGAAGGCCAATAGGGTGGGGGTAGTCCGGATCTCAGGAGATAACTGGTTCCAGAGAGCTGGGGCAGCCACAAAGAAGGCCCTCCCCTGTGGGCCCGCCAGGCGGCATTGTTTAGCTGATGGGACCTGGAGAAGACCAACTCTGTGGAATCTTACCAGTCGCTGGGAGCTATGCGGTAGAGTTGGAAGGGACCTTGTAGGTCATCTAGTCCAACCCCCCCCCAAAGCAGGAAACCCTTCACCATTTCTGACAAATGGCAGTCTAATCAGCACTGATTTCTAACTTTTTTTCAGCACAGTAAAATACATATTAAAATTACAGCCTCAACTTTTTACTATTACATACATACTTAGTAAATACTAGTCATTTCTATAACAACAAACTAATCTGACTGGTAAATCTCAGCATTTCATTTTTCCCCCCGTTCCGAGCTCAAAGTCTAGAAACAAACTAGATATATTCTTTATTCTGATTAAAAGATTAATTTTGCCATGTCTATAACTACATAGGTTTTTCCATCCTTATACTTTTATGAGCCATGGTGGCACAGTGGTTTGATCCTGACTGGCTCAAGGTTGACTCAGTCTTCCGTCCTTCCGAAATTGGTAAAATGGGGACCTAGATTGTTGGGGGCAATATGCTCACGCTTAGAGAAAGCTGTGAACTGGTATATAAATCTAAGTGCTATTGCTGTGAGAAAAAGTATTTTTGTTTCTTTTTGTTTTCCTTTTTTTTTTGTCCCCAAGCTCCATGAAAAAAACTTAGTATATTTCACTAGGAAGCTAGAACGTAAATCACTTTGCTTGTAATAACAGGCAATTACATGGTACAAGACATTGTCAGCTTTTGTCAAGAGAGACAACAAGAGACTACATATTAAATGATACTAACTGTAGAAAACACAGGCATCTAAGAGAATAATTTAGTATTTGGAATGCTTGGATATTTACAAGATGTGAGTCCAGAGAATTCAAATAATCTGAACTGCACTGCAACTCTTAACACCTCAATTTGAAAACAAGGAAGACTTGATAATAGGTTTTCATTTAGGCTACTGATTATATTTTGTTTTGTAAGTGAATAATTTAGTCTTCTGGAGAACAATGCAACGGCCCAAACACATAATCAGTGATAAGGCAAATATGGAATACTATTTTCTGCCAAACCAAACATCATTTGCTCTAGAGTTATAGAACATAATGTCTCTCAGAGAGATTTTCTCTGAAAACTAGCTTTTCTATCTTAGCTCCCTATTCTTTCATTGATTTCCAATTGATTTTTTTAAAATTTGCTCCTCCAACCATGAAAGATTTTTCATCATAAGTGTTCATGGACCAACAAAGGTGACATGAAATTGTCTGAAATTTTTAGGAGACAAAAGCAGTCACAACAAGGACCAAAGCAACCTAACACCTTCTCTGCATTTTCCAATTTTCTGTGCCTCTGCTTCCCCGTCCAATTCACAGTTTTGGAAAAGGGTGAAGAATTAGACATCCCACTTCCCTAAAACACATTTTCATGCAGTACAATCAGTCCTGACAGGTTGTTTTGTTCAAGACAGAGAAGCAGAGTTGCTGAACCTTCTCAATTTCCTTTTCTGTTCCTTCTGAAGAACAAGTTCTTCCTTCTTCCCATGGTTTTGCATCAAAGATTCATAACCATAAGCAATCTCCCTCCTCCCTAGGTAGTGGTACTGGTAGTCCTTGATTTATGACCACAACTGGAACCAACAATTTCTATTGCTGAGCAAGGTGATTGTTAAGTGAGTCGTGTCTGATTTTACTACTTTTTTGCCATTGTTGTTAAGCAAGTCCCTGCAGTTGTTAAGCGAATCACAAGATTATTAAGCAAATCTGGCTTCACTCCTTCATTGACTTTGCTTGTTGGAAAGGTTGCAAATGGCGAATACATAATAGGGGGTACTACAACTATTGTAAATACATGTGGGTTGCCAAGCAGCTAAATTTTTAAAGATGTGAGTGTGAGGATGCTGTAATGATTGTAAGTGTGAGAGTATCTGCAATAAGTAACTTTTTTCAGTGCTGTTCTATCAGCAACCAGTCTCTAAACGAATGGCTGTAAATCAGGGACTACCAGTATGTTGATTTGTTAACTATAATGCAGGGGGAAGCAAACCTTTGAGAGCTGCTTCTGAATGATTTCATGTCACTGTGGGGGCACTATGATGTCACAAGCATTAGGACCACTCAAAGTCACTTTTTCCAGTAAGATTATGAATGGTCGCTATATGAATGCTAGTAAATTGAAAGACTACCTGTAAATCATTTGCTTTCTGAAATAACCCGGCAGAATTTCTTAGCTGCTATAATAGCCACTGAGGAAATCTTAACCTAGACTTTAATCTTTTAATCAGATCTACCCTTCACCATTGGCATTGTAACCATCTTTTAAAGAATATCACCAACAAGAAATTGGAGAAGTCTAATCTGGGATTACAGCCTTGCATTTAAAGCCAAAGGAGCTTAAATAAAAATTATCAGAAATTCATGGTGTAGGTCATTTTTCTCCAGCCCGGGTGCCTTCAGATCTGAAGATCTGTTCCACCTCAACAACCACTCTTCCTCCAGTGCATTATTAGTGAAATTGCAGCGTTATTTTACATTCCCTCCTATTCTAAGGTATCCCAACCCACACAGAGTGTTTCTCATTGTTCTGAAAGAACAATGTGCTACACCATCTCCCAGTCCCTCCCACAGGAAGTGGGGAACAATCAAAGCAATGAATGACAATTCAGTATTGTTTTGCTCATTCTAGTTATTTGTATTCCATATAGCTGTATCTGAGACCCTTGAAATGCCTGCAAGCTTTGTTTTCAATTGCTCAGATTTCCAACTTCCAGATCCCATTAAAGCAGCTGAAGTAACATCATTTCTGGCGATATGCCACTACACAATAGACTCTGGAAAGACTGTCCCTGTCTGAATCTGGAGAGACATCAATATGGAATAAAATTTCAGGCTCAATGGTTAAGAGTGTAGCATTGCAGGCTAATTCTGCTGACTGCCAACTGCCAGCAGTTTGATTCTGACCGGCTCAAGGTTGACTCAGCCTTCCATCCTTCCGAGATCAGTAAAATGGGGACCCAGATTGTTAGGAGTAATATGCTGGCTCTGTAAATCACTTAGAGAGGGCTGAAAAGTACTATGAAGCGGTATATAAGTCTAAGTGCTATTGCTATTTATTAGTCCAACTCTTCTATCATTATTTATCTGCTCTGCACAATTTAATATTAGCAGGATGATTCCGATAATGGTTTTTGCCCCATTTAATATTTAACTTTCTTATTAAAAAGCATGACACATAATAAATTATTTAATAAATGAAAGTTGTCTATTCATGCAATGTGATTATAGGTAAGTAAAATGCCATGAAATCAGGAATTCCATTTTACTGAAAATAGTGCATTCCAACTGCTACATTGTGATTTGCTGTTTTGGAATACACTATTATTTTTGTCAATGTAAAAAATAATCCACTTTGCCTTCCCTTTCATAAATTGAAAACATTGTGTGGAAATATCTACAACAGACCAGTACCCATTTGCTGCAATTTCAGTTCTCCACAGGTTTTGATTTCCCAGTTCTCCAATCTTTAATTATTCACATCTTTCTTTCCAGTATTTGCAGTTAACACATGGTGCATTGTCTTGAATCTATGGTATGGCTTTAATATGAAACAAACAATTTCCCCTTGTCTTACAGAAGCTGCCTACAAATCATTTTGTTCTCTGAGCAACTGAATGTTCTCAGCAATCATACAAATTCAAACCATTACAATAGAAGGGTTGATGTACTATCAATGATAAATCCATTTTGTTTTACCAGTCAAAAAGACATAAATATTTGTCACACACTCATACATAATTAGTCATCTCTGCAACCAAATTTCCTGCTTGAGATCATGTGTCTGTATCACTTCATTAACTAAATTTAATCCACATGATTATTAGTTATAAGTTAAAAAAAAAAGGCCTTAGGAAACAATGTTGAGAACGGAAACATCCATCCAACTAGTAATTATAAAAATCTTTTAGAATTAATCTGGTATCTCCTTTAAAAAAATATTCTTTCTGGGAAAATCAGAACGATAAACAAGTCCTACATTAATCAGGTAGTTGGTTAAACTAAACAAAATAACAAGTCAACTTGAACAGACTAGAATCACTCATATGCTATGATGAGAACTCTTCTTGAAGTACTAAGTATGAGAAACATCAGGCTAAAACTCTTAGTAATGCTAGCAACAATAGTCGAAGAATCATTCTGGAACTTCAATAACATCTGGAGAATCACAATTTTTCAATATTGGAGTTACAGAAAAGACTTTTATCCAGTTGGTGAGCAAAATTCATTTAACAATTGTCTTGCTTAGCAACTGAAATTTTGGGCACAATTGTGGTTGTATGTTGAGACAACCTGTATATACAATTTAATTTATAAAAGCTGCCAGTGTAAATATATTCATGAACTGGAATAGGCATAGCAATAAGGTCATCCAATGAAGATTGTTTGGTGGTTCAGACAGCTAGGAGCCTGGGCATGGCTTAGCTCAACTGTTCTGTATATAGGAGAAGTCTTGACTACGCTGTCCCTGGACTGTGTTTGTACCTATTTACAATCTGGAAAAACCAACATGGTTGTTGTATATTTGCCTTATGTGTTATTATATATATATATATATATATAAAGAAGTTTTGAATCCTGCTGAATTATCTGATTGTGTGTGCTGCAACAAACTATGACAAAAGCACCCATCCAACACATATCTGTCAAGAACCAGGGAACTCAGGAGATCCAGGCAGTTCAAATGTGTATAAAGATTTATTGTAAGCTTATGAGGTCTGCAAAAATATGAAGTATTACTGGTTACGGAAAATTAGTGGGAGTTAAGAATAGAAAGGCATTCAAGATAGGTTGGACCTAGATCTCCTGTTGGTGCACAGGGATTCATGACTGATGATGCGTTTGACCCCTCCTTAGAGCTCAGTCTTGTCATCTCCTACAGCATCTCTATTAAATAAATTTAATACATCAGCACTGGTTTCGTTTTCTTCATTTTGGCATTTCTCCTCATAATTGTTGTAAATCAAGAGTGGGTCATTATTTTTCACCATAAATATTTTATGTGCAAATAATTGTATAAGAAGGTCTTCTATGAACTAAACAAGCTAAAAGCTGAAGTTATAAATAACATTGCAAGTTCTTTTAAAAAGAACGTGTATCCTATTAGAAAACATCCACCAAGAATACAATGAAGTAAAGTAATATTTCATGCTATGCAGGGAACAGGAAAATGATGAGCATCAATATATTATACTCCTGGGATCTAACTACCCTACACTGATAGGAAGCTAATGGGCTGAGTATAGGCCTTTTAGCTGAAAAGCTCAAAACAGCGATCCGATCAATCTAAGATGAAAGGATATGTGACAAGAAGTTTGGTATAGGGCCAGCTGAAATGGATGGCTACTTGTATGGATTGATTCAAAATATGAGGTCAATCAAAAAAAATTGAGGTTGCTTAAGAATTATAGAACAAATTAATTTTGAAAAAAAGAAAGCAATTTTGAAGCTTCTCACTGAAACGAGGGATAGTTTTGGTATTAGCACGTCTTCATAAATCCAGAGTCTAGAATAGCAAATATCATATAGCAAACATTATGTATCTCCTCTTGGATTTATAGCAAACTATGGAATTTACAACCAACTTTTAAATATATCTTTGGGAATTGCAACATGTATGGATTGCCAATCAGAAGTTATTGTTGTTTTTTTTAAGTTGTACATTTACTTCATACAGCAATTTACCGTTAAAGACTGATGGATTAATTGCACTTAACTTGGCATTGTTGAAACCTCTTCTCATGGGTTAAAGCAACATATAAAGTCATTCAAATGATCTGAGAAACCTAAGACAAGTTAAAAAGAAAGCTGGTTTTTGAATTTTTAGAAAGCTAGCTTTAGCCCAATATTTAGATGCATTGGCAAAATTTCAAGGATTTAAAGAAAATTTGGACAAATAGTTTATTATCTTCTACTCCCCAATTCTTTCCCCTTTTCATTAATGGGAAAGAGGAAAACTAAGAGTTCATTCTGATCGGCAAACTTTATCAGCATTAACAACAGAAAGGCATAAATTACTATTGGCTATTTTGAAAAGATGCAAATAAAATACCTAGTTCAGGAGACTAACCAACAGGTTGTTTTAAAATACTTTTATAGGATGAAACTGTAAAAAGGGAGAAAGGGGAATCCAATGTCTTTACCTACTATAGGGGCTCAGTAGTAAAATCGTACTCATTTGATGCGGGAGACAGAAAATCTAACAGTAGTTGCAAAGAGAGTGGGAAAGGTTATATACTGTAGCTCTTTATCTGGGCAAGACTGTAGTGTCAGCTGTGAAATGGCTTGTTGATATGTCCTTCATTATTTTCAGATTATTTGCTGCACTTGACATTATTCCTTTCTTCTTTAGCTTAGAATCAAAAACATTCAGAGAAAGCATTACTTGCTCATATTTTCCCACAGCTACCCACAGAAAGTAACAGCCCAATGTTTGCTTTGGAAATGTGACTATCTTCTAAGATAAATACCATACTTTTCATATTCTGGCTCCTCTCAAGTGAAGCTATGCTGCCTCACTCTGGTTGTGTGGGTGTTTTTGGAGGAATAGACAAAGCTCATGAATAGGAAGTGCACACCAAGAATATATATTCCCTGCAGAATCATCTAAATCATGACGTTCACCCCACTGCCCAGCTAAATTAAATATATTTTACTTTTAGGTAACGTATACAGGTTGTCCTTGACTTACGACCACAATTGAGCCCAAAACTGTCCCATGTCCCATTTTACATTTTTGGGGGGGTCATTTTTGTAAAGTGAATTACAGCTGTTTAGTGAATCGTGTAGTTGTTAACCAAATGTGGCTTCTCCCATTGACTTTGCATGTCAGAAGCTCCCTAGGAAAGTTGCAAATGACAGTCCCAGGACCCCGGGATGTTGCCACCATCGTAAACACGTCCTGGTTGCCAAGCACCCGAAACTGTGGGGATGCTGCAATCGTCATAAGTGTTAAGAATTAGTCAAAAGTCACTTTTTCCCCCAATGCCATTCAACAGTCATTTAATGGATGATTGTAAACTGAGGACTACTTGTATAGAATTGCACCGCTATGCAATAAATAATAAGCAAACTGGAATTAAGGAGAAACTTCCTAACAGTGAGAACAATTCATCAGTGGAACAGTTTTGCCTTCAGAAGTTGTGGGTGCTTCATCACAGGAGGTTTTTAAGGAGACCCTGGACAGCCACTTGTCTGGAATGGTATACGATCTCCTGCTTGAACAGGGGGTTGGACTTGAAGACCTCCAAGGTCCTGTTCTGTTCTGTACTGTTCTATGCCATTCCATGCCATGCCATGCCATACCGTGCCTATTTCTACTATTCCTATTCCTATTCCTATCCTAATCAAGCAGCTGCAATATAGAAATATGCTGTGGACAGATAATCAGCTTAATGACAATACCAAAACCATAACTTCATATGATGTGGGAGGAGGCAATAATAAACCATTCTTGTATTTTACAAAAGAAGAAGAAGAAGAAAAAGAAAAAGAGGGAATCACATGAAATGCCAAAATAAACTGATTGATGATATAGCCCTGGATAAAAACTCCCTGAAGTCATATGGCAGTCCTCATGCTACTGTGGTGTATTAATGGTCTTTATGAAGTGGTTAGATTAATAACTCCTTTGGGGCATATAGTTGTTATTACTGCTATTCAGGAAAAGAAAATCTAAAGCTGCAAAGACAGAATTATAGTGGGAATTTGGAACAGAAGAGACATGGATATGGGAAAGCTCACCCAGTGCAAGATGAAACAAAGTGACTACATGTTGATTTTTTTTAAGGGCATCAGTGAATTAAAATGGACTGCGATTGGACAGTCAGTAAATCACTGTTTACTACATAAGATATAGCACTGCTTTCATAAGGAAAATAAGGAACAGCATTACAGATGAGTCCTCAATTTACAACAGTTCATTTAGTGACCATCTGAAGTTACAACGGCATTCAGAAGAGTGACTTATGACCATTTTTCACACATATGACCTCTGCAGCATCCCCATAGTCACATGATTTACAGTCAGATGCTTGACAACTGACTCACATTTATGACAGTTGCATTGTTCTGGGGTCATGTGATCACGTTTTGTGATCTTCCGGCAAGCCAAGTCAATGGGGAAGCCAGATTCATGTAACGATCGGCTTATTCATTTAACAACTGCAGTGATTCACTTAACAAGTATGGCAAGAAAAGTCGTAAAATGGGGCAAAACTCACTTAACAAATTTCTCACTTAACAACATAAATTCTAGGCTCAACTGTGGTTGTAAGTCCAGAACTACCTGTATTTGCAAAGTCAATAAGAATATAGAAAATACTTCAATACAATCAAATAGTTAATTATCCTTCTTAGAAACGCTTTAATATGGCTGTGCTTTTTGTTCCAATCACCGATATAGAAGAGGGGACTGGTTTTATGGAAATGTTAAATCTGAAATAGACAGAATATATAAGCAAGATGTGCTGTTTGTGGCTGGAGACGGAAATGCCAAAGTTAAAATGAATAAGGAAGAAAACCTTTATAGACTTAATAAAATGTGAGTCCCATACAATATCCTTAATTTCACACATGCAAACAAAACAATGCTTTGAATCATCCAACATAGTTTAGACCCCTACATGGAATGGAAGATGCCAGATGTTCAAGCTGACTTTAGAAAATATCAAAGAACAAAAGAGGTTGTTACTGATGCATCTTGGATGCAGTAATTGACAAAACCAAAGAATATTAAAAAACAAATCAATAGACTTACTTATTATAAAGGCCTTTGACTGAAAGCACTAATAATGAAGTCAAGGGGTACAGAGAAAAAAAAGGGGGTGGACTAAAATTAAGCATAAAACCGAATCAATAACAATAGGTACAGCAACCAACCTTAGAACTGGTAATGAATATACAGAAGTCCAGATGCCATGACTCAACTTCCAGACAATTCATCTGTATAGGTTCCTCTGACGTATAAAATAATAATAGTTTCTAAACGAGTGCTTTGCACTAAAAGTTCTGTGACATTTCGAAGACTAACAAATCTACATAAATTAAGTCACATTTGGAAGCCCATGATCTTTAGAAGAAAATAGTGGGGGGGAAAATAGCGGATGCACTTTTTAAAAAGTTTGTAATGACAGGCATTTCAATTCATCTCTAATGATAGAGATGTGGAATTGTGGAAAAAATCTTATCACAGGGTTGAGAGTACAGGTAGATCTTGACATATGATGACAAATGAGCCCAAAATTTCCAAGACAGTTGTTAATTGAGTTTTCTCCATTTTATGACCTTTCTTGCCATATTTGTTACATAAATCACCAGCTGCCTGCAATTATTGCAGGTTCGAATCTTACCAGGCTCAAGGTTGACTCAGCCTTCCATCCTTTCTAAGGTAGGTAAATTGAGGACCCAGTTTGTGGGGGCAATAAGCTGACTTAGTATAAATATACAAAAGTATGAAGGCTATTGCTTAGCGCATTGTAAGCCGCCCTGAGTCTCCAGAGAAGGGCGGCATATAAATCAAAATTTTAAAAAAAATCACTGCAGGTTGTTAAGTTACTAACATGGTTGTGAAGTGAATTGATTTTGCTTGTCAGAAGATTGCAAAAGGTGATCACATGATCCTGGAATGCTACAATCATCATAAATATGAGCTAGTTGCCAGGGATCAAATTCTGATCATCTGTCCCAGGGGTCAGTTCTACTTACCTTTACTACTGGTTCGCAATGGGGCCACGCACTTGCACTCGCTCTCGCTTTGCTCACACGCACGCTTCTGTGCATGTGCAGAAGCTTCCTGATGACATCTGGGTCGGTGGGTGGAGCTCCCGCCACTTTTACTACCGGTTCTTGCGAACCAGTCTGAACCGGGGGCAATCCACCACTGATCTGTCCATGATCAACAATCATAAGTGTGAAAAATAGTTATAAGTCAGTTTTTTCAGGGCTGTTGTAATTTTTGAGCAGTTACTAGATGAATAGTTGCAAGACTATTTGAAATGTTTGATAGTTTCTGCCCTTTAAGACTGAATTTCAACCGAGTTCAGCTGAACTCTGATAAGATTGAGTGGTTTTGGGAACTTGTGTCCTTTCAGATTTGGGAATTTACAAACTTTGGTGCTAAATGGAGTTGCAGTGCCCGAAACAGACAATAGGTGTGCAATCTGGAGAAAGTTCTGGACTCGTGATTCCTGCTGAAAAAGCAAGTGGCAGTTGTGGCTAGGAGGACCTTAGTTACACTTCATGCCAATTGCACCTGTTCCTTGATCAGGAAGTTCTACTCTTATGAACTCATGCCCTGGTCATCTTCTGAATGGACTACTGTTACACACTCTATATAAGGCTGCCCTATTCTTTGTGATACTCTGTGGAAATGAAAGTTGGACTTTGAAGAAGATTATTGATGCTTTTTTGGTGTTGGAGAAGACTCCTGAAAATAACATAGATTGTCAAGAAAATAGACTGATCGCAGAATGAATCAGTTCTCACTCAAGGCACAAATGATCTGGTTTAAATTGTTGTATTTTGGACCTGTTAGGCAAAGACTTAAGTTTTCTTGAGAGTGTCTATAATACCATACTGACAATGTTAGAAGGAAAGAGAGAAGAGATCAACAGCAGTGTGGGTCAACTAATTACTGCAGTAATGAATTAGTTCCTGGAAATCTGAAGAGTCAGTTTGAAGAAAAAGATGGAGAAGATGTATATATGTTTTCACTAGGAGTTAACACTGACTTGATGGCATAGTAATCATTCATTGGTTCTGGCTAGCAATGCCTACTTTAGTTAGACACAGACTGCAGTAACCATATTGAATTTGAATGGGACTGCCTTATATCAGGGCATGGTGAGAGGGAAAATCACACATATCATGTTCAGTTCTATTATGGAAAAAAATAAATAAAACTGATAATGAATATACAGAAGTCCAGTTGTCATGACTCAATTTCCAGACAATTAATCTACATAGGTTCCTCTGACATATAAAATAATAATAGTTTCTAAACGAGTACTTTGCACTAAAAGTTCTGTGACATTTTGAAGACTAACAAATCTACATAAATAATCATATTTGGAAGCCCATGATGAAAGAAAATAGTGGAAAAATAGCTGATGGACTGAATCTTAAAATACAGTGGTACTTAACTACTTTAACTACTTAAAAACTCATTGAATTTGGTACTCAATGCTTTCTGACATAAAAAATTTGTCCCAGTATGCATCATTTGTTTGGCACAAGCTAGAACATGTTGGTTTTGGCTACTTTCTGACTCACTACATTATTCTTTATGGGAAAGAATATTTAGTATTTATCATTTTTGGTACTTATTGGGCCTTGTGGAATCAATTAACAATGGATAACGAGGTACCACTGTATAAATATGTTAAGAATTCTTTGTAATAAAATAACATATCATTAGGATGTTTGCATTTGCAGATAGCACCCACAGGTATTTTATGAGATGTATACAAAATAATATGAATATGACCGTTTATTCAACTACCACACATAATTTATGCAGTTTTCCTTTAAATCCTCCACTAATCCGGATCCAAAGCATTTTTACCCTTCTTTATCTCTTTCTTTAGAATGAAAGTTACTCAAAATAAATTTCTTGTTAATATTGCAGAGGAACTGTCACTCTTGGATGGCATGTCAACATTCGGTGTTCTCATGACCTCCATACTTTTCATCAAGTTTAGTGATTAACAGTTACATTTCTGAAAAGCCAAGAATCTTTCAAAACATCCAGTATCCTTGCCAGCATAAATGCCATCAGTTGAAACTAACCACAATGCTTGTGTTTGTGTATGTGAGGGCGCTATAGTAAATGCTGTAAGAGTTTGCTTTGGGAGGATCACATGCTACTGCATTGCATTTTGTCACCTTGTCTGATTAGATGTGTCAGCAGGAATAAGGGTGTTAGCAGCTATTCAGATAGTAAACAGGAGTCCGGTCTTGTTTTATCTTGTTTAAAAATGGTAGCTCGTGCAACCTTGTCACATGGTAAAACTTAGTTATAAAGAAAAAAAATATGTTAATGCTGGGGATTGGGAAGGCAAAACTTTCCAGCTTTCTTCATCCTGATTATCTTCCAGATGTCTTGATTTGAATTCTCATAATTTCCAGCCATCCTGGAAAAGCATTCATGGCCTTCTCTTAGATAGTTGAAAATTGCAATGAATTGCTGACAGAAAAGACAGAATTGTTTCTTTCTGCAAATGCATGAAATATGATCATGGTTTTGGATCATCAGCTATTATAATTATATTGTCTTCCTTGATCATTCTGCTTTGTTACTTTGTCCCAAGAATATTAAACACAAATATGGTATATTCTATTTTTATTATTCAAAGCAACGGGGTCTGTATGACATAGATACAAAGGTACTTTATTGCACCAAATCAAACTATTTTGTCCCTCCAGACAAGACTAATTATTCTGGCTGGCAATAGCTCATCATTCTCATAACTTATGATTTGCTTCTATTGTTCCTGGTAAGAGGAGATACTAGGGATTGAACATGGGACCTCCAACTTGCGAAGAAAGAACTCCAACATGAACTTACCACAAAGCAAGTTTACTAGCTTGTAGTAAGCTCTTCCATCAGGATTCAAGGGACAGATGATCCCTGACAGATGGAATAAAACTAGAAGGACTGAGAAAGAACATAGCTTTGGAAACAATAGGTAAGAAAAAGAATAGAGCAAAGCTTCTGAAACACATAATAGAAAACTAGCAACACTTCAACCATCTTGCTTTTATTTCATCTGTCTGGTATCCTTAGGTGGGTAATTTTAAGATCCTGCTGTTCTATTGAGATTTACTTTTCCCAACCAGAGCATTTTCCAGATGTAATTCTCAGCAGTGGCTATTCTTACTAGGAATTCTGAAGGAAACATTTGAGGACATTTTTATGGGGAAGACTCATCTGGGTCAATCATGGGTGGATGACAATGTTGGAAAGCTGTAGTCCCACACATCTGAAAGCCACATGCTTGGAGGAAGGCTCAAATAAAAGTTTCCATACTGGAAAGGAGAGAGGACAAAAAATCAAAACAAAAGCACCCAGAAGAATAATGAACATCTCGTGCTGTGATTAACAAACAAATAACACCTATGATACTAATTCACAGTTCTCTCCAAATTCCCAGCTTAGCTATACAAATCTTGGTTCACAGAAATCTCAAGACAATGTTTTGAAACATTGAAATATAGGTTTTCACATCTTTCGGGTGCTAAACTGAGGCTACAATTAATGTATCAAATAAAAGTCTGTCCGTGCAGATCGACTGAGTCTGAAATCTGGGAAGCAGGAGGAAAAGGAGGAGCTTAACAGATTGCAGACTCAGTCCGGGACAGATGACAGAGTTAACCCATTCCTATTCTTGATTGCTTGCCCCACGCTCCGGTAGAACATGATTATGATCCGAGATATTTTGATCAAAAATCAACCAGCTATTCTAAAACCAATGATTTTTCAACGGGACTGTTGTAAGACACATGCTACAGCACATACTGATAGTTCTCGACATGCAGCTGCTCACTTAGCAACCACTTTAAGTTATGACAGACTCTCCCCCCAAAAAATGGTATTTATAAACCGTTTTCAAGATTACAGCCACTGTAGCATTCCTTTCGTTCTTACAACTAACATTGTCTTGGCTCAGCTTCCCACCTCACTGGATCCCATACCCTCTTCCCTATACCCTGTCACTAATTGTGTACTTATCTTTGGAAGATCTCTGGACCTCCAGAGCTCGTGTGAAGCAAGGAGGCAGGCCATGATGCATCCCAGAGACAGGCGCCATTTTCAGAGTGGGCACAATTCACAAAATGCCGCCTGCTTCTGGGACAGAGCTATATGGCCGAGAGACAGAGCACCCTGCTCTGCTTCCATCACGTTAGAGAAGGAAGGTCTCCCAGGGCTTCCCCCACCCCTGAGGCACCATGTGCTCCACTTAACAACCACAGGGAGAGTAGGGATGGGGATCAGTAAGCTATGCAATCATGTGGTTGCCTCACTTAACAACCATAATCTCTTGTGACCATAATGGGCAGGCTCCATTAGAGTCAATGGTTGAGGACTCTGTAATAATAATAATACACTTGTCTACCACCATGAATTGTGCCTTTCATCACAATTTTTTAAAAAGTTTTCATCCATGATGACGAGGAGGAAAATATTCTACATGCAACAAATGCCACTGAAAGCTACATTTATTGCATGGCAAACAAAAGCCTAACACAACAACTGCAACCTTAAATTATTTCCAAGAGAGTTTAAAAGGCATGTCTCTTCTCATCCATTACCTTCATGCTTACACTCTCTTGATGTACAGCTGTTTAAAAATCCATTCTCAGATCCCTCTTCTTTTTCTGCAATTTATTAATCTCAGTTAAGCCTTGCTTTGCAACTTCATGGACTGCCTTTCCTCTATGTCCTCTGTGTGATGACAATGTCAGACAACATTTATTAGCACACAGATGGTACCACTGCAAAGGTACACAACCTATTTCAAGCCAAAGACCACACATGGTCTGGTGTGCTATGCCAAGGATGCTCTCCTAAAAAGGGCTACGGCCAGGATTAAGATAGAAAAATTAAATGTAGTTGAATTCTATTTATACAACAGAATACTATCTTAACACAATGATTTCTCTGCTATTCAAAAGCTTTTTTAAAATTATGATACAACTAATTTTGCACGGGCTTTGCAGGATATATCAAATGCTTCAAGAGTCTGTTTCTAGACCTAGGATATTAATTGTCCATGTCGCACTATTATTTAGACTGAATCCTTCTGGCTTAGAAATGGGCCCAAGGGGTGGTACTCATGCCCTTGAGCCGCACCCAAGTCTAGCTAAATGAAGCACACACTTTGCAGAGATTTCCCACATCAAAAAACTTTTTAAAAATAATTCTGCTATAAAGGATGAAATATCCTGCAAACATTCAGTGGGAAACTGCATATTAAAATTCTCAGGATCAGGTCAGCTGAGTTTTTTTTAAATTGCTATTTTAATATGATATTTTCTGTTAGTACTAAGCAATATTTGAATAAGGCTTTTTAAGCATTTAGAATAACTACTTAAAATTCCTAGGCTGAATTATGTCAATCTTATGTTGCTTCACAATAATTAAACCAACCAACCAACCAAAGTAAAGTGAAAGCTACCATTCTTATTAGCCTTATTTAAGAGGAAGTTGCACTAAAAAATATCAGCCTTGCTTATAGAAATAAGTATGCATAAAACCATAGGGCCCATCTATAAAATTCAAGGCTGATCCTTACAGACTTTACATCCATATACCTTTCAATCCAATATCTATTATATCCATCGGGGACTTCAATCCATTCACTTCACTTGGCGGGATATAATGACTATAATAGTACTATTGGGAGTCCTTGACTTACGACTGTAATGGAGCCTGCCAGAATGCTGCAGAATGCTGCAAAACTTGCATTAGCAAAGCAAAGCAAAGTGCTCCATATGGCACATGCCTGGAAGCAGCTGCCATTTTCCTAGTGGCCACAATTCAATGTGCTCATTTGAAAAATGGCAGCCTGGGATTGCACCATGTGACCCAGCAACAGAGTGTCCTGTCTACCATGATCTCCTGAGCTTTGGAGATCTATGACATGTAAGTGAGGAGGGGGATGTGGGTCCCAGTGGGGTGGAAAGGAGGCCTAAGATCTGTGAGGACCTGGTGCAGGAGATGGAGGCAGAAGACTGGTTCAGATGCTGCAGTGCTCCTGCAGTTGGTTGTAAGAGCGAATGACAGCAGCCGTAACTTCAGAACCAAGTCATAAGTAGTTTTTAGGGTGTCTGCTGTAACTTCAAACAGTCACTCAGTGACCAATCTGAACCCAAAGAATATCTGTACATACCATGACCTTTAATCATTTCTTAGAAAAATCAATATCAAGGTCATTATCAGTATCAATCATTTTTAAATTAAAGATGGCGGTCAGAAACTAGAATTCCTGTGACTATTTTGTGAGTTAGATCAGGATTTTGCCCTGAGGTCAAATAAAGAAAATACTGATCAGTTTTATGTTTAAAAAATATGACTTAAAATGCCATCTGACATCAAGTCTTAAAACTAGACCAATAGTTTTTACATATTTGTTTATTGGGTCAAATAAACCCAAATAAACAAATAAAAAAAAGAACAAATGTGTTAAAAACATACTTGTTCTCACACACACACACACACACACACACACACACACAAACACACTGCAGAAATATGACTTGCATAGTTTCCAGTTCCTTGGGCAAATGTTGATGGTGTACTTTTCACCAATAGACTGCATAAATAAGGGTTTACTTAATATTACATTGTGGTGAGCACTGCACTGCAGATCTAAATATCTAAACCTGTCAAACTAGCATTACCATGGAGACAAAAACTAATGTGCTGTGACCACATTTTCTACTTAGCACCATCTGGATCAATATTTCACTTGTGCCAGTCTTTCCACATTTTGTTAATGTACTGACCCATTTTTATATAAACACATACTACATACCCGACCATAATTGTATCCGATTTTATCTACTACAAAGGGTTCATGCTTATTCTAGGGAGTCTTCAGCTAGTATTTATGTAAAATATCAAACTGATCAAGAAGAAGCTACTCCTTAATTATTTTATCAGGAGTAATTTTATGCAGCTCACTTTACATAGGTTTATCTCCTTGGAACCCACATAACATTAAGAAAGATGTAGTGGAACTGCTTATCTAAGCCAACATTCCATTCCCATAGATCCTTGATGGCGAACCTATGGCACGCATACCAGAGGTGGCACACAGCGCCCTCTCTGATGGCACGCGAGCCATCGCCCCAGGTCAGGTCAGCTACGCCTGTGTGCACACACCTCCCACCAGCCAGCTGGTCTTTAGGTCTCTGCCGCATATGCCCGGGGGTGGGGCACGTGTCTGCACAGGGGGGCAGGTCACCTGCAGGAGGGCCACGCACCTGCACGGGGGGTGGGACACTTGAGAGGGGCCCACACATGCATTGCATTTTGGGGGTGCATGTGCATGTGGATTCATGCATGCACGTGCATGAGCATTCATGCATGCACATGCGTGTGCATTCAGGCACTTGATCCGAAAAAGGTTAGCCATCACTGCGATAGATCTTTCCCATTGAACAAGATCTTTGGGAAGCAAGGACAAGCAAAATGTTATCTTGTTACTTAATTTTCCTAACAAATGGTACTATCATGGTTCGTTTATCCATCATTTTTAGAATAAGCCACAGTTGTCTAGATTCATACAACATATAAAATCAAACCAAACTGTGATGGGATATTGTTTGGAGTCGCAGGAGTAACAGGAATTCTTTCTTGGAAGAGGAGTAGAGACTGCTTAACTCTGACTGATACCAGAAAAAATACTAGCCACCATGACTAGTAGTCACTCTGACCCAATTTTATACCTGCAAGAATCCAACTTCTGTCAGCTGAGCTCTTACTTTCAATTAGGAAGAATGCAATGGTAAGAGAGGCATTTGAAAACACAACTAAACATAGAACTTCTTGGTTGACTTTTGGCTAGCTTCTCTTTCTCAGTCCAATTTATCTCATACACTTATCGTTGTTGAGATAGAAGAAAAGATTCACACATACATTGTCTTGAGCTTTCAATGAAAAGGCAGAATATAAATGTAAGAAAATTAAATGTACTTTAAATAAATCAAACTATTTTTAAGTGGGTGGAGAAGAGAAAGAATAAAAGTTTCCTAGATGCATAGAACAATCAATCTGAAAATTAAGCAGATGAAACAAAGAGCTCATTCACAAAGCATAATTTCTGCATCATAAAGATGTCTATCTATCATTTGCTGAGGATATGTTCTCACAACCAAGCCTTCATCTCTAGCATGACCCCGTCAAGGCGGGCTGAAGCTTGTTCATGATGTTCAGGCATGAAAATATTGTCATTCGTGAGAAAATGGAACACTTCCCCTCTGGCAAATCCATGAGGCATAAAGAGGACCGAGATGCCCTACACACAGTCACTCATGCACTAGTCACCTCCCGGATCGACTACTGCAATGCTCTCTACCTGGAACTGCCCCTGAGGACCCCCCCAGAGGCTTCAGCTGGTGCAGAATGCGGCCGCGTGGGTTGTTGCGGGAGGGACCCGATATTCCCATATTACACCACTCCTGTGCGGCTTGCATTGGTTGCCGGTTGCCCTCCGGGTGAGATTCAAGGTGCTGGTGTTAACCTATAAAGCCCTTCATGGCTTAGGTCCAGGTTATTTGTTGGACCACCTGCAACCAACGTCAATTTCCCATCACCTGGTACCCTCTCACAGAGAGGGCCTACTCAGGGTGCCGTCGGCCAGACAATGTTGGCTGGTGACCCCCAGGGGTAGAGCCTCCTCTGTGAGCGCCCCCACCCTTTGGAATCAACTTCCCTTGGGGTTCTGGTTGGCCCCTGACCTCCGTACCTTCCGCCGTGAATTGAAAACCTGGTTATTTATGTCCCCCGGCCTGGACTGATGGGGTAGTATATTTTAATTTTTTAAAATACTTTTTAGATTTTTATGTGTATTTGTTGTTTTAACAGTCGCTTGGTCGATTGTCATTGTGAGCCACCCTGAGTCCTTGGAGATAGGGCGGCATACAAATTTTATAAAATAAATAAATAAATAAATAAATAATAAAGGAGGCTTGATGTGACACAAACAAGGGCAGCAATTTTCTTGACTATATTTGGTCTGACAGATCTGCTGTAGGACCATCTTCTTTTGACTGGTCTGTGGTTTGGTCCTTGTTCGTAGGGGTCTTGCTTTTCTCTTCCCTTCTCAACAGGTTAGCTAAAGGTTGATGGGTTGACCTGAAGAATATGAACTGAAATTTATAACCCATTTCTGATTTAATTGAAAGACCTTTGCTGTTATGGTATTTGCCTAATATTGTTCTCAGAGAATTCTGACTCTATTTTCTAAACTGGTATAGGTATGAAATTATCAAAGCTGTATATATGCTACTATATGGTTTGACACAATAGTCCAGCTGTTTAGCAAAATTTATTCAGCAGCTGCCTTTCAGCTGCACACATTTGGATGACCACTAGAGAGCAGCCAGGACATATAAGAAATTCTAATCCTTTGCTGCCATCTAGAGGTTGATAGATAAGTAAACTGATAAGTCCATTATTTTGCAGAAATTACAGGTACTCCAAAACCATCCCACTAAACCAGTGGTAGTCAACCTGGTCCCTACCACCCACTAGTGGGCATTCCAGCTTTCATGGTGGGCGGTAGGGGTTTTGTCCCTACTTTTTAAATCACCATTACTGTGGAACTGGTGGGCGGTTAGAAAAATTTACTACTAACAGAGGTGGGCAGTAGGTATAAAAAGGTTGACTACCCCTGCACTAAACCATAAAACCTTCTCTGACATATATCAAAATCCCTTGCTGGTTTTCTTTGCTTAAAGAAAGCTTATGCAGCCACTCTACATAAGCTGGCACAAATTAAGATTCTATTTTGCAATCAAGAAAGATCAACTTTTTCCTCTCATCTAATGCTTGTTAAAATATTAATAAATAATAAACTTTTGAAAGCCAGTTGGGTTTAATGGTTAAGGCACTAGGCTAAATACTAGACAATTGTGAATTCTAGTTCCATCTTAGAATGCTGGCTGGGAGACTTTGGGCCAATCACTCTCTCTCTCAGCCCAACTTACCATATAGCTGTGATGGCAAACCTATGACATGTGTGCCAAAGGTGGCACACAGAGCCCTCTCTGCTGGCATGCGCGCCGTCACCCCAGGTCAGATCTCAATGCTGTTTCTTTTGTGAGCTTCTGTTTCTCTGCAAATGATAAAACAGAAGCTCATGAAAGAAAAAGATCTTACCTCTTGCAGCGTTGCTGGTATTGGGATGCTCAGCTCCTGCTGGCCAGCTGGTCATTGGGTCTCTGGTGTGTATGCATGCATGTCCACGCATGCGCACATTCACACATGTCTGTGTACTTGTCCACACATGTGCACATATGTGTGTACACATTTCAGTTTGGGCAGGCACGTGTGTGCAGTTTTGGCCCTCGGTTTCTAAAAGGTTCGCCATCCCTGCCATATAGGATTGCTGTTTAGAAAAAAAGAGTATTAGATATGTTCACCATCTCAAATTATTTCTAGGGGGAAAAAAGAATAAAAAGGAATTTTAAAAATTTAAAAAGAGAGAAAAGTGCCCAGATCTTGTAAGAGATATCCCATCATACAATCTGTGTGAAGATTGGTGATGGCTTTTCCTATGGTTGGTGATGTCTGGATTTGTGCCAGAGAAAACCATCAACCACTGCCTTACACATCGCATGGAAAAGCTGTGTACACAATAGCACAGCATGGCCTTGTCCTGGAAGTGTGACTAGAGTAAGCTATGGGAATAATGTGAGTTACATTGACATGATTTTCTCCCGGCTGTCAGATAAAAGGGAAAGCACGGCAAAGCCGTAGGTTGAAACATGGATTCTGAGGTTGATTTCCATGTAACAGTTAATGGATATTCCACAAACAAACCCACAAGACTATTAGAAGGAAATTGTGGAGAGAAACCCATCCATATGTTCTTGAGCTAATGAGAGAAAAGCTAGGATAGAAATATAATCAGTTAATCAACTTGCTCAAAAGGACTGGGTCATGCACAATCTTTTTTTAGCTCTAAAATAATCTTAATACAGAAGAGATCAACAAGCAAATGGTCAAGAGAGATCCCTGCCCCATATCAACTTACAGCAAAGTCCTTGTACCTCTGTGGAGAGACTGATAATGCCCTCTGAAAAATACATGTTTAGCCTTTGATGATATCCAAAGCGTATCACAAACTAAACTGGAGTGACTGATCAGAGCTAAATGGCTTCTCTGTCTCCAGTCATCTTTTAAATTGGGCATTAGATGGAATGTATTTTATTTGCCTGAGCTTCCCTGCCAGCTAAAAAGCACTTTATCCTCCCACCAGGAATTAAGACCATCTGAATAAGTAGCACTCTTTCGTTTTAGCCCCATTCTCTTGATTGCAGAAGATGCAGAAAGCATCTCCCAGGTAATTTTTCAGGTCCTCTAGATAGCCAAAGCCATAGAGGTTTCAGAGAGTTTATTACTTCCTTGAGTTTTCAGTCGTAACACTCCAGTACACTTTTCATTCGAAGATATGTCAGAAAAATGCAATAGTCTTGTTGGATTCCTCCCCCCCACCCCCCCAGGATTCTTCCCGAGAGCCCAATAATATATTTTAGAGCAGAAATGAATGGACGTTGGTTGATAAATGTTCCTGTGTGAAACTGAAATAAATTGGAAGACAAGAAAAACTATTATACTGCCTAAAATAATGTACAATAAAATGTGTGTAACTCATGCGCACAATAAAGCCATCCTAAATCAGTAGCAGCAAATTACTTAACTGAAGGTTACGCACATTCAAGCATTATTCTCCACCTCCAAATTAACGAGAGATGCTTAATATCTTGAAGGTGAAGACAAAATGCCAGTTTTTAATATTATTAGAGGGGGGGGGGAAATCACTTTGCCTAATTTTAAATAACATATGCCCTCTTTGCAAATAATCAGTTGAAACCTTCCACAGAGGCATACTTCTCTTCCCCAAGGAAAGAAAGAATACTGGGATGGGATCAGAATAACAGAGTTGGAAGGCACCTTGGAGATCTTCTAGTCCAACATCATGTTCAAGTAGGAGACCCTATACCATTTCAGATGAATAATGTCTGTGCTCTTCTTAAAAACTCCAGTGACAGAGCACCAACAGTTTCTGAAGGCAAGCTTTTTCCACTGGTTAATTGTCTTCACTGTTAGGAAGTTTCTTCTTATTTCCCAGTGGAATCTCTACTTGATTAGTTTCCATCCATTACTTCTCGTCCTGCTTTCAGGTGCTTTGGAGAATAGGTTGAACCCCTCTTCTTTGTGGAGGCTCCTCAAATATTATCATATTATACCTAGCCATCAATACTATAGGTCAGTGATGGCTAACCTTTTTGCCATCGCGTGCCAGGAAGGGGGGGGGGCGGAGGTTCGCGTGCACATGTGCCCACACCCATAATTCTATGCACCGCACCCCACGCATGCAACACCCCTCCCCCCCGATACTAGCACACGATGACCCGGTAGGCCTGTTTCTCTTTCTCACCTGGTTCCAGATCCTCTCTATGCATCTGGGAGGGCAAAAACAGCCTCCCCCACCCCCTTGGAGTCCCGAAATGGTCCATTTCCCAACTTCTGGTTGGACAGGAAGTGACATTTTTTTCTGTCCCCAGCCTCCAGAGACTCCGAGGCATGCACGTGCCATAGGTTCACCATCACAGCTATAGGTAGGATCACAACTGAGGCAGAATTTCTGTTGCTAAGCAAGACAGTTCCATGAGTGGTCCCCTATGTTTTGTCATAGTTGTTAAGCAAATCATTAAATTGTTAAAAGAATCACATGGTCATTAAATGAATCCACTTTCCCTCCTTAACTTCACTTTTCGGAAACCATTTGAGAAGGTCACAAATGGTGATAAAATGCCTCCCCCCCCCCCCCGAACACTGTAACCATCATAAATACATGCTAGCAGTCAATCAACTGAAATTTTGATGACAATGCTAAGATGGTTGTTAAGTGTTAGGAAGTAAATGGTAAGTCGCTTCAAATGATTGCTTAAAATGGTTTTAAGTCGAGGACTACCTCCGTGTCAATTTGTTGACCATAAAGCAGGGTGAACAAACTGTGGGCATTTGCCACTGACTGATTTCACACAACATCTAGATAGTTTTGTGGCTCCTTTTATGGACACAACACGCCTTGTCTAACTATAAAGACTTTCTTTGTTTTGAGCACAACATCACTAGAGGGAGTCTCCTGAAGAACCCAGCAATTAATGTGGCCTGACCAGCCATGAGATCGGAAAGAGTGGAAACACTTCTTTGTTCATGGGTCTTCTTGTCCATTATTCTCGAGTTTGCTGCTTTTTTATGTCTAAATCTCTCTTAGTTCACTTTCTGCTCTTCTTGTTTTGTTTTCATATCTATTCTGGCAGCAGGCACCAATCTCTGCTCTTCTGAAGAAAGCAGAGCCAAAGACTTAAGATCCTTTCCTACAACATGCTTTAAGAAGTTAAACAACCTGGTAATACTTAACGGGAGTCTCCTAATTAGTATTTGGATGTACATCTTAAACAGAAGGTCACATCTTAGATAAGATTGGGAAGCCATAAAAATTAACTTTTATCTTCCTGCTGTACGTAATTGCAGCGAACCCCCCCCCCCCCAAAACCCTTGAGATTTCTTTACTCTACTTCAAGGAAACTTTACCTGGATTTATCCAGGTAAAAATATATTCCCTGAATTCAATGAATTTAATGATTGAAAAGCAGAATTGCCACATGCTTGAATCGGGTAACTTCTAAACACATATTACTGTTTCAAAAATGTGAATGATGCCAAATAAACTCACTTAAAAATTAGAATGACACTGCACTCTATGAGACATGGTACATATAAAAAAGATGCAGTATTATAATTCAATGTTTATTAACACATTCTACTAGTCACTAGCTTCTACAGTGACTAAAGTGTAACTTTTGGTCCATAATTTACAAAACCAATCAAAAAAGATAACTGATATTCATAATTTTAATTAGAGACTTGGTTTTGATATGTTGGTTGCCATCTTTGCACTAGAAATTATTATAATCCTTCAGGAAGCATTCCTTGGGGGGTATTCAAAGGGTTTTGATTTTAATGTATTTAATATGCGTTTAATATGTATTTTAACATGTTTCTTACTTGGATTGAGATTGTATATCTTAATTGTTGTGAGCCGCCCTGAGTCCTATGATGATAGGGTGGCATATAAATCAAATTAAAATAAATAAATAAAATAAAATAAATAAACTTCAGAAATATTGGAACCTCCCCCACCCCCACCCCCCATGTTGGTGCGTTTCACCCGCCTAATTTTTTTCACTACTGGCCGTGCTAGCTGGCTTTATTAACTCAGCAACTTGCAAAATGCTACCGTACTACTCTCCCACTCTCAGGAGAATTATTTTATTTACATTTATAGCAATCCTGTAAAATTTTAGTTTTCATTATATTTTTCCATATTGCTTGGTCAAAGGCAATTAGATAATTTTCAGTGGAGGAAGTGAAATAGGATATCAACACATGTTTAGGATCCATACAACCTTAGGAACCACATATTTGGCTGATGGGTTCTCAATTCTATGCACAAAATTGGAAGGTTTGGGTGCCTTTGTATAAAATCTGAGCTCACATCCAGTCCAACAAAAATGCTGAGCACTGGGGAAATGTGTTATTTCACAGTCATGTAAATAAAACATTAAATTAATAAATATTAATGACATAATAAAACAAATGGTCACTAAAATTGACTGTATCTCAGCTACAAAGTTGTCTCAGCTCACAAATTTTCAGTTTCAGGCACGAATTGACTTCCGTGAACCTTACTTCATACTTATGTGGTCAGTAGAGGGGGCGTGCATAAGTGCACTAATGTGCCTATCATCCCTGTCATTGTATTTTTATTTTTTTATTCTTGTTCTCATTTTTGTCTGGCAAATTTAAATTCAAATAAATAAATAAAATCCATTTCATAACTAATGAACAAAAGAATTACATATTATTCTTTTGATCAATCCTAAAGATTTCTACACATATAAAAGGGAAGGTCTAACTCCAACTATTTTAGAAAATGGCAATAATTACACTTTGTAAAAAAAACCAAAACAAAAACCTGCCCATTTGGCTCATCCTGTGTTTTTGATGTGCCAGAAGTGAAAAACAGTAATTAACTGCTACTCAATAATGAAATGTCATCACTCAAAATCAGTTCTTTATCATTATAAACTAATACCTGACCCTCAAATGGCCCTTTCCTCCAGCATCCTGATTGCCTTGGCTATGGAATATGAGAATGGCACCCACAGATTTAGGAAGCAAATGTTTGTATGGAGGATTACTTAGCCACATAAATACCAGCCAACATTGTCTGGTATTTACATGTTGGTTAATTCCTTGATAACTTTTTATATGTAAATAGTCAAAAGTCCCATTGAAACAGAAAAGATTTTAGAGTGTCCATCTTCCACTGGCTTGTACACAAAGCAAAAATACAGGCCAACTCTACTTTGATCCCAGCATGAGTTCAAATAAAATAACAGTAATTCTCATTTTTCAGAGGTCACCACCATCACTCCAGTTCACTTGTAGATCTGTCTTTAGGAACATATAGAATAGGTTAATTAGTCATGTTTTGTAAGATATCAGAATAAGTAAAATAATTACCGTATGCATCAATGTGGCCATTTCATGTTATGCTTACAATCAGTTGACAGGATGATCTTTGTCTAATCCTGGTACAAAGATTAAGAATCTCTTAAAATCCATACCAAGTGCAAAACATTGCTAAACAATTTTCCAGAGCGCAATAAAAATCTGTTCAACAGGAGTGCAGATTTTTTTAATACTAAATCTAAGAATGCTAAAAAGATATTTTCTTTCTCGGACCTATTAGCCATCCAATTTAAATTCCAGAAACACAACCATGTCAAGGCTACATCAAGAATGACTCAAAATTTATGTTATCAACATATCTGAACAAAAGAAAACAGCCCTATTTTGAAAATAGTTCTCAAGTCTGTTGATTGTTTTTAACAAAAGTAAACATTTAACATCAACAGATGAAGCAATCCTTCTCCACATGGCACTATCCCATTTAGAAATACTGAGATATTGAAATGCCTCAACTTACTAATGATGTGCCTTTAAGATAGTTTGCAAATAAAGTATAATTGTTAGCTTGGGCTACGTGTTCAACAAGGTGTGATCTCTGTATTTATGAGTGTGCGTGTGTGCATGGTAAAGTTGGAGAAAGGGGGAATATTTTTGTTAACAATTTGCTCAAGTTGAAAATGTTGATTATGTCTTCAAATAACCATGTCATAATGCTCTAGAGCTTTGTGCTGTTGCAGAAACACAGATACAAAAATAAGTCTGCTATTATTTTGGGGTCCATTAAACTGGACAGGTTGTAGAAAACAGAGCTACCCATCCCAGGGGTGAAATCCAGCAGGTTCTGACAAGTTCTGGAGAACCGGTAGCAGAAATTTTGAGCAGTTCAGAGAACCGGTAGCAG
>WNWU01013631.1:6466694-6508647 GCA_012654045.1 Ptyas mucosa | reverse complement strand
GAGAACCGGTAGCAGAAATTTTGAGCAGTTCAGAGAACCGGTAGCAGAAATTTTGAGCAGTTCAGAGAACCGGTAGCAGAAATTTTGAGCAGTTCAGAGAACCGGTAGCGGAAATTTTGAGTAGTTCAGAGTACCAGTAAATGCCACCTCTGGCTGGCCCCAGAGTGGGGTGGGAATGGAGATTTTGCAATATCCTTCCCCCAAGAGTGGGGAGGGAATGGGGATTTTGCAGTATCCTTCCCCTGGAGTGGGTTGAGAATGGAGATTTTGCAGTATCCTTCCCCTGCCATGCTCACCAAGCCACACCACACCACGCCCACCAAACCACGCCCACAAAACTGGTAGTAAAAAAAATTGGATTTCACCACTGCCCCATCCTATGGAATTTTCTTCCTAAGAAAACTTGCTAGAACATTTTGATGGTTATCTTTCTTCTATAGAATCAAGCCAGTTTGAATTTCAGGCACCAACCCATGGCCCACTCAATAGAATGAGGATCTCCATGGAGTAGGATTAGCTTTCTATATTTCAAAGTAAGTGAAGCTATACACATGACCTTCTAAAGCAGGGGCTTACAACCCCAGTCTGCAACCCGGTACCAGTCCATGGTTCATTGGGAACCAATCCATACAAGCGGCAGGTAAGTGCACAATTACACAAAGCTCCATTTGTGCACGTGGCAGGTGCCCATGAGAAACCATCCCTTGGTTTTGCATGGGCACCTGTTGAGATCTTAGCAAATGTGCTGAGATCATGTGGCCACCTGGGGTGTCCTGGGTCATGTGGTCACCTTCTAACAAGCAAAGTCAATGGGGAAACCAATTTCACTTAACAATTGTGTTACTAAATTAACCATTGCAGTGATTCACTTAGCAAGACAGGTTGTAAAATGGGGCAACACTCATTAAATACCATATTTTTCGGTGTATAAGACACACCTTTTTACCCCCAAAAAGGGGGTGAAAATCTGGGTGCATCTTATACGCTGAATGTAGCCCCACCCACCCGCCAGCTCCCACCCTTCGGCCATTTTCAGCCAGTTCCAGGCGGCAGGGATCTGGGTCGGGGCACAGCCTGAGGAACAAACCTCTTCGGGACGGTCTGGGGAGGGGGAATCCATCTGGCAGCTTCGAGGAAAAGGCAGGTGCCATGATTTGTGGCTGGTCACCCCTCTGGCCACGCAGCGGGCAGCTCAAGGCAGACAATGTTCGAGATTACTGCACTCCCCACCAATGTGAGGAGCCACCGCCACCGCTCCCTAAACCTCTCCGCACCCAGGAGCCAAACCAAGATGAACGGAACCTCCTAAAGTAATACGCCCCTCCTTTCCAGCCACTGCTGCCTGGATCCCCCAATCCAACTTTCAGAGCTGCGTTTCAGGCAGCGGGGGAACTGGGAACTGTTTTGGATTAGGGGTGGGGATTTGCACCCTGAATCCAAAACGGTTCCCAGTTCCCCCGCTGCCTGAAACACGGCTCTGAAAGTTGGATTGGGGAATCCAGGCAGCAGGGGCTGGAAAGGAGGGGCGTTTTACTTTAGGAGCTCCCATCCGTCTCGGCTTGGCTCCTGGGTGCAGAGAGGTTTAGGGAGTGGCGGCGGTGGCTCCTCACATTGGTGGGGAGTGCAGTAATCTCGAACATTATCTGCCCTGAGCTGCCCGCTGGGCGGCCAGAGGGCTGACCAGCCGCAAATCGTGGCACCTGCCTTTTCCCCGAAGCTGCTGGATTCCCCCCCAGACCATCCCGAAGAGGTTTGTTCCTCAGGCTGTGCTTATCCCTCCCCCCAGAGCATGTGAGGGGTCTCTTTGGGGGAAAGGGAGTAGTCTTTGCATGTCTCGCTTGCAGGAGGAGGAGGAGGAGGGCTGTGCCACCTTAAATGCTGGGAAGCAGAGATAAAATACTTTTTTCCTTGTTTTCCTCCACCAAAACTAAGGTGCGTCTTATACTCCGGTACGTCTTATACACCAAAAAATACGGTAATTGTCTTGCTTATCAACAGAAGTTAATAAAGAGGACTACCTATAATGAAGTATTTGCACCTTTACAATATTGGAAGGAAAACAGCCAAATAACAAAATTCATATTCAACAACTCCCAAAATAACCTCCTTGGGGTCTGCAACCCCAAATTGACTGATTATATGGGGGTTTTTTTTAATGGAAAAACATCCCCCCCACCCCCCACCCCAATATCCAGATTTTGCAGCTTCTAACCCTGGGGCAGAAAACGTTTGAGAGAATTATATCCATAGCTGTTCCATCTGCAAAATGCAAAGACGCTATGTTTGATGTGGGATCCGCTCCTTGACATTCTAGAATCTCTCCCCACCCCCCAAGTTCTTTCATGCAGAGATTCTCTTTCAGAAGTTTGTTTTGTTATGCTTCAATTATCACTTTGATACATGCCTGGGGAAGTTTGCCATTTCTGGAAGAATAGGAAGCCCCCCCACCCGCCCCCTACTCAGCCCTGCTGCCGGCAGGCAATAACTGCTTCTTGGATAAATTGCTTATTTCTCTCCATTCCACTTTTTTGCGCTCACCTGAGGGTTTTCCCCCCCCCCTATTCTTAAAGGGCTGCCAGAAACACACAGTTCTTTCCAGCTACTGAAAATAATAATCTTCCTCACAGCATCCTTGTTGTGTAGGAGAATGGCTAACAATCCCCTTTTTATATCAAGGAATGGTGCCAAAGGGAGAGCTAACATTCATAGGTTAAACAAGCACAGAACACAATAATTCAGCATTGATGGCCAAATCAGAAATACTAAGTGGGCACAGTTAATGGAAACTGGATACATGCACATACACACACACACAAACACAAACACAAACACATACACACACACAAAGGCATTGGCATGAGATGAATGTGATTTGAATATTTACTGTTATTACATTTTTCATTTATACTACAAGAGTATGGGTGTAATTTCAGGGAGCACTAGAAGTTTCTGGCATGTTTATAACACTATGATTAAATCAGTTGATTTATTTTCTTCTTTAGCTTTTTGCCACAAACAAGCATCATATGTCTCTGGTTAGGAATGCTGGGAGCTTTATTTGATGAAATAAAGGAAGATTTAGAATTAGAAAAAGTTCTATGGCCCAAAGCAATTGTAACTAAAATCCTGAATTCTCCCTAAAAAGAAGATGTAAAAGAAAAATAGAAAACACAACATCAAATCATGTAAGTCTCATAGTCTGTACTAGTGGTGGGATTCAATTTTTTTTACTACCGGTTCTAAAGGCGTGGCTTGGTAGGTGTGGCATGGCTAGGTGGGCGTGACTTGGTGGGCGTGGCAGGGGAAGGATACTGTAAAATCTCCATTCCCTCCCCACTCCAGAGGAAGGTTACTGCAAAATCCCCATTTCCTCCCAATCAGCTGGGACTTGGGAGGCAGAGAATAGATGGGGAGCGGGGCCAGTCAGAGATGGTATTTACCGGTTCTCCAAACTACTCAAAATTTCCACTACCGGTTCTCCAGAACTGGTCAGAACCTGCTGAATACTACCTCTGGTCTTTATATACATGTAGTCTTCGACTTGCAAACATTTGTTTAGTGACCAAAGTTAAATGACTTACATCAATTTTCATACTTATGACCGTTACACTGGTTTTGCAGCATCTGCATTGCCACATTATCAAATGTCCAGGGCTTGGCAACCGGCATGTATTTACAATGACTGCAGCATTCTGGAGTCCTGGGATTGTCATTACCAACCTTCCTAGGGAGCTTCTGACAAGCAAAGTCAATGAAGAATGCCAGATTCGCTTAAGAACCGCATGATTCCCTTAACAACTATAGTGATTTGCTTAACAACCATGGCAAAGAAGGTCATAAAACAGGGTTTGAAATATTTAACAACTGTCTTGTTTAACAATGGAAATTTTGGGCTCATGGTGGCCATAGGTCAAGGACTATCTGTACTGTCCCAGAACTTTAATAGACTTTTTCAAGTGATTTGGATGAAGGGTTGGAAAATAAGATTATCAAATTTGTGGGAAGCACAAGGATAGAAGAACAGAATTGTTGGATGCTTATCCTACGGTTGGGTAGATAATATAGAGAAAACTATGTTCTGTAACTGCTACAAGATGATACTAATTGGCTGTGCTAAGCGGACATAAAAGAAGGCAGGAAGTTCATTTACTTCTGTTCCTGCTATTAGAAGGTTGAACTGCTGAAAGGAACTGTGTCGGTGTTACTGAAGAGAACTGGAATTGTAAGCAAACTATGTTTTTGTGTTGAACCGTGATTATTTGAAGAAGTGTTATCTTTGTTTCGGGAAGCCAAGTTTGTTTTTTACACTACAAGTAAAGACTTTATTTTTCTTTAAACATTCAGAGTCTGTGAGTATCTGTGTGTTTTTGCTAAGCAACATATATATTCGCTGTCTGGTCTGTTGCACTACTTTGCAGAAGGCAGTTTTACCCTCAACAAGAATGAAGCCAGAATGATGGGGATGGTAAAAAATGTTGGAATACAAATAGAAATATTTAGGTCTTATGAAAAGTAAGCTGCAGAGACTCACTGAGTGAGTTTGGTAGCCAAGCTCTCTCACTCTTAGCGCACTGAGCACCTATGCTGAACTTAGATATGAGCAACCTTGACATATAGGCACAAGTGGAGTTGGAACTTCTGTTGCTAAGTTATCACTTACTATTCTTAAGCTATCACATCAAGGTTGTTAAATGAGTCACGCTCAATTTTATGATCATAGAGGTGCGTAGAGGTTTTGAAGAAGAGATTGGAAAGTCATTTGTCTGAAATGGTATAGAGTCTCCTGCTTGTGTAGGGGGTTGGACTAGATAGAAGACCTCCAAGATCCTTTCCAACTCAGTTATTTTGTTAAGATCAAATGAAGATCTTGATTCTGGGTTGGTCAGACTAAGCCTGAAATGCTTGTTCTGCAACATTTTAAGTAAGATGTTGAAAAGTTGGAGGTAGTCCAGAGGACAGCAGCTGATAAGGCACCTGGGAGGAAAAACTTAGAAAGAATGAATAAACCACTGGAATATGTCCAATGCTTAGTCTGGAAAAAAGAACAATAAAGCATCAAGTTTCCCCAGCCAATGGTAGACTCTTCTTTGCTGGCGTTGTTTAAACAGAGGCTTAATGGCCATCGGTCAAGGATAGTGTGATCATGGCTTCCTATATTCTGATTCTAACCAAAACAAAACCAACAACATTATGGTTTTGTGTGATTTGTGAACTCCTTCACTTTGCGTAATTTCCCTGGCAACAGTTCCAGAATCTAGCAAGTCTTATCTATTCTTAAAAAAAGGAAAAGAAAAACTGAAAAGGTTTGTTCTCCTATTGAGGTCTTAGGGGTGCTTAGAAGATCATTTTTAGTACAAAGAGAAACAACTATGTAAACAGCTATTTATTTAAAAATATCAAAGCTCAGGATGATTCACTCTTTCCCCCAAAGGAAGCAACATGTGTTTGATGCCCCAGACTTCCTAGACAGTTGAAAAACTCAAGAACTCCATGGACTATATCCAAATCTCCCATTTACTTCACTCCACTCTGAATAAATGCAAGATACAATTATCAATGCATAAAAGCCTTCAGATGATTCTCCCTTATGCAACCATATCCCAGGACACTATCAAGGTATATTTAAAATGCAATATAGTTTGCCTGAACTGCCTGTGTGAGAAAACTGTTTACAGAACAGAGTTCAACAGATTAATGGCTTTAAAAATTAAGCTTTTGCAGTTTTCTTCTTCTTAAAAGCTCATCTAATACACAATGATAAAACTACTGATAATTGGAATAATATTGTGTATTCCAATATTGTGTAATATTGTATATTGTGCAGGAGGGGGGGGGAAATATTGGATATGCCTAGGGCTAATTATACCAGGCTGTACTTTTGCAAAAAGCCATGTAAGTGGCAATTAAGGAAACTACTTTAAAATAGAAAATATTTATTTTTAAGAGGTTCTAAAACATATTTAAAAACGTATCATTGGTTTATTCAGTCTGGTGGCCCTTTGGTGAATATATTAAACTGTCTCTCTTGTGCAGTTATTATAGCTTTTCTGTGGGAAACATTAGAGTTAGAAAAAAATCATAGTATTTCTCATATATTTTTAGAAGAAACTCCTTCATGGGTAAAAACAGAAGAATCTCTCAGCAGATATAATGAATGATGAATTTTTTAAAAAAATAAGAAATTACTTCTATATTACTTCAAAGTCCCAAAGAGATTAACAAGCCATTATTAGCTTCCAACAAATTAATTTTAAAATTCTGCCTAAAAACTCATAGCTTGCTTCTTTTCAGATGCCTAGAAATTACATTGCTTAAAAACACATAACTAGAAAACCCTTCAAATTTTTTTGTTTAATTACAGTTGGGATACATTACTTTACCACTAACATTTTATCCAGAATAAAAGACTATATTAATACACAAAAGTCCCCATAAGAATTTTTACTAACCAAGCTGCCCTCCGTTGCAACACAAGAGTAGACCCAAGACAAAGGGAATGCCCACCAACTTTAAATTTCAAAGATTCACAGATTTCCGGCCATATCTAGGTCCCACAATGTAATTTGAAGGCACTATGAGGTGGTGACCTTTGAAACTAAACAGATCTGTGGAGAATATTAATAAAAGAGCTGTTAAATTGCATGGTGAGAGAAAGGCAAGATAGAAATATACTAAACTATACAAACACTTTTAATTGCGTTAGTTGACTAAACAAGGAACTGTTGATAAGTTTTGTTTTATGATTTAGGAGCAGGCTTTTACACTTTTAGTTCGTGCGACTTAAAATACCAATCAGGGGAAAAGCGTTTTAGAGCATTTTGTGAGTGTGCCTTCAAGTCTTTCTTGACTCCTGGCAATAGGAAGAACCAAGTCCATACAGGGTTGGCAATTTTTGGGGGAGGGGCCAATATTTTCCGAAGTGGTCTCTAAGCTGAGAGGGAACAACTGGCAAAAAGTTACCCAGCTAGCTTTGTGCTTTAGGCAAGAGTAGCGCTTATAGTCTGCTGATTTCTATTCTGGTGCTTTTACCCCTACTGAACACCAAAGCACACCTCCTGGTCTCAGCATCAAATTTTCAAAGACCGTCAATTTGGATAAATCACAGGGGACAAGATAAAGGAAAACTGAAAAACAAGGAGACATAATATCTTTCAGAAAGTACTTTTTATGCTCGCATGTTCTCATTGTGTCCAGCCACACAGATGAGAAACCCAAGGCCCAAAATCCTTTAAAGTTGTCCAAGAGTCTGTCAACTTATCAAAACTCAGCAACAATGCAACAAAAATTGGAAAATGTGGTTAGATGCCATTTTAAGAAGTCCTTTATTATTCTAAGCCTTCCTCCCCACCTTTAGCAATTTTGGGTGCGTGCATGTGGACTTCAAATACCAGAATTCTCCAACTGGCATGATCATTAATGAGAATTCTGGGAGCTGGACTGGAGGATTGGGAAACATTGTTTTGGAATGAAACTGGAACATCTCAATACTATTCTTGGGCTGGAATAAAAACACAAAAGCCCATTCATTGCTGCAACAACAAAAATAAATTTTTAAAAAGTCACACCTGCCCTAAACCTCAGATATAGGATACTTTTCATCTAGCTGACATTCCACCTATGTTTTGCTTGGTCAAAGAAGATATTAGAGTATTGGATTTTGCCATACATTAAAGCAGTATCTCTGTTTTTAGTTCACATCTCTGACCAGCCTCATATAAAATTTGATATTTCATGGACCTGCTATAAAAAGATAAGATGATACTGCATTATAACTCTTTCTCTGACATCCTCATCAGGACTGCCTCTCTCTAGCATTGCAAATGCGCCTGAATTTAAATCTCCACATCTCCTGTTGCGTTTCTTGGCAGCTTTCAATATGATTCCTTGGTGAAGGCTGATCAAGCTTGCTGGCAGCACCGGCAATCACATCCTGCTTTCCAAAAGACACTTAATGTTCTGCTGATTGCTGAACCCATCTGTTCTGATGGCTACGTATTGTACATACTTCTCACTATGGACAATAATTCAATTAACTCCCTCATTTATGCAGGAATGTGAAATTTTTGAGCCACAGTGCAGGGCTCATGCAGACATCCATCCTTCTTTCCCTTCATTAACCAAGGAAAATAAGAATATTCAGAGAAGCACAACTATCAGCCAGATATAAAATCTCCATCTCCATCAGTTTTTACTCTTTCACATCCATCTCTTAATCTTCGTGGAGGGCATATTAATTGTTAATCATCTGTGTTTACTGCGCCATCTGTTTGGGTGGAGAGCATGATTATAAAGTTTCATCACTACCTAATCCTAAACTTTGTGACATTTGGGTGAGGTCAAGTTTTGTGCTGCTGATGTGCTCTATTTTAGGAAAAACAATTACATTCTCCCAGCACTTCCTGACTGGTGTATCCTCTAACCCTTCCATGACCACGCTGACCGGTCTTTAGGGACTTAAGCATCTGTTTTCAATTGTGAATTTTCCAGAGAGGGATCTGTCTCTTTTTATAGCTCCTTAAATACTGATCATTGCTCTACTGGCAAACCTACAAATTAAAAATTAATAGCAAAACATATAAACCTAAGAAAAAACACATTCTAAACACAGCAACACATTACCAATGGTGTGTACAAAGAGGAATTATAGACAGAAGGAGCTGGTGTCTGCAATTCAAATGACATATTATTCCAGTTAAAACAGCTGCCTACTATATGAAATGCTATATCAAGTGTAAATTGATAAGAGGCAATCATTTAAATTTTAAAAACAAAAGAAGTATGTTGTTAATAGATAATGTTTCAGTGCTATATATCTGAGAAGAATGTTTTGGAAGCACAACATATTTCTTTCTATCCTTTCTGCATTTTGTCCATCTCAACAAAAGGAGAAGGAAAATCTTTATAAAATCCACTGAAATTCTTGTGCTGGGGGGGGGGGGGAGGCAAGGTCAATGAGGGGTCCCCACATGCTTTTGACCCCTAGCAACATCTCACATCTGAAAGGCTATCTCCAGTATAAAGGTAAACATTGCTGTTTAATTCACAAGCATTGCAATTTAATAAAGATATGTATGTAATGTCAGAGAATACATTGTACAGATAGCAATATTTGGTAAACAGAATATTCATTATATGTGTTTACTTAACAATTTGTCTCAAAAGGACTGGCTGAGATCAGCAGTAAAAAATAATAATACATTCTTCGCATGGAGGTTTGCAATCATAAAGACCTAGAGTAAAAAATGGAGAAATGAATACCATGAATAAATCTTACCTCAACTCAACATCAGCAACTTTAAGATGTGTGGACACATCTGGCTGGGGAATTCTGTGGGCTGAAATTCTCTGGTCTTCTGAGATTAAGAAAACATTGCCTCAACCTGATAATCTCAAGATATGTTGGAACTATGATTACAGAATTCTATGGGTTGTAATTCCAGAACATTTGGACAGTGCCATGTTAGGAAATACTATTAATTAACGGTGAAATGAAATGCAATAATTATTGAAACACTCCTCGTTATTCTTCAGTTCCTGTACCTTTGAGACAGGTATTATTATTATTATTATTATTATTAAATCTTTAGTGAGGTTCACAGCCTTTGAGGCTGGCTAATAGCTCAACAGCTCGAGTCCTAACCAAGGACCTAGGAACTGTTAAGGTATCGTCAAAATGTTCAAATCCACTAAATTTAGAATTTCTAAATAGCGGGGTAGCCCTTTGGGTATCCAAGGGCTCCAATTACAATCGGGACAATACACGATTTCTTTTTCCACAGTCGCTCAACTTCAATTTGCAAGTCCTGATACTTTGTGATTTTTTCTTGCTGCTTATCTTAAATCCGTGCATCACCAGGTATTGCAATGTCAATGAACCCTACTTTTTTCTTTTCAACTATTGTTATGTCAGGTGTGTTGTGGACCAAGTGCCTGTCAGTCTGAATCCTAAAGTCCCACAAGATCTTGAGTGTCTCATTCTCTAAAACTTTCTCAACCTGATGTTCCCAGTGGTTTTTGCTGTACTCAAATCCAAACTTCTGGCACAATTTCCAGTGAATGATCTTAGCAACGCGGTCATGGCATTGTAGGTAGTCAGTTTGTGAAATTTTGCTGCACCCACTGATCAATAATTATTATTTTATTAGTTTTAAAAGTAAACAATGGACATTGCTCAACGTCTCTGGTTTCTAACATTTACGTCAAAATCAAGTTAATAAGTAATCTATTCCTTGCTCTATATACAAATTTACATATCTCCTACTTTATTATATATCAAGTATACGTATTTTACTTCCTAACCAACTATGCATCAATGTATATTAATATAACAATGTATATTGAACTTGTGAATGTAATATTGATTTATTAAAGACAGTTTTGACTTCTGGCAAAAATTGGGTAAGGCCACCCAGTTTTCTTGGCAACACTTTTCTTCCTAGGGCTGAGAGATTCCCCAGCTGGCTTCTGTGCCTAAGGCAGAATTAAAATTGATAAATCCCTCAGCATCTTTCAACACGACACCAAACTTGCTCTCATTGAAACAATATAAATGGTATAATTAGCAACTGCTCACAATCTGCAATAATGAGCCTCTGCTAAATTGGGCAGGGGTGGGTGGGAAACTAACCAATAAATTTAATACAGCCACCCCGCCCAAAAAAATAGTAGTCTATGTATGGCATACTCTTTCAGCAGAGACGATTTGAGTTTTCATTTTAATACAACATCTCTGTTTTACAGATTATGGTTCTTTTCCACTTGGATTAAGAATTTGTTATGTTCAGCTCTAAAAATATTTAAAATGAAAAATTTTCAATTTACTTATTCAAATGTCTTGTTAACTCCATAGGCAGTGATGTGGCAATGTCTAGTTGGCAGCAGAGATTGTAATTTTAGATTGGGTAAGAAGGACTGTGGTTTAAGAAGCACCCCCAGCTTGCAAATCAGCATCCATGAAATACGGCAAGGCCAGAAAATCAATATGACTGCATCAACCTTGTTCTAGTAACCTTGTTTACTAATATTAAAAAGAAAAAGAAAGAGAGCTGAAAATCTGGAGCTATTGCTTGCTGAGTGCCTCCAAGCATCCCTTTACCAATCTTGCATTATCCATATTTGTTAGAAATCCTGGGGTTTATTTGCTCTTCCATAAATACTGTCTCCTTTGTACAAAGAGATGCAAATTTGTGAAGAATATTGAAAGAAAGCCACTATATAAATCTACCCCAGCCTGGATCCTTTGCAAAAATTTCAGATTACAACATCCATTATATTTGTGAACTATGCTGGTGGATATTTCTGAGAATAGTAATTCAAATCATCTTGAAGGGTGGGAAGCAAAATTAAACCACAAATTGCATGAACTTGTTGTTATGTTGTCACTTGACTGTGAGATGGACAGTCATATGTGGATAGTCCTTAACTTACAACCATAACTGAAAACATATCTTACAAAATCATAAATACATGCCAATTGCCAAGCACTTGAATTCTGATTACTTAACTGTAGGGACACTGTGATGATCATAAATCACTTTTTTCAGAACCACTGTTATTCTGGATGGTCATTAAACAAATAGCCATATTAAAAGTCAAAGACGATATGTAAATATGAAGAATAATTCAAAATAAAAACTATTTTTTTCATTTGCAGAATGCTTGCCCTAGGTATTCAATATACTTGCTTCACAAAAATCCATAATCATTATCTACCCCTATATGGAAGAAAAGAAATATACTAGTTATGCCATAGTTAATGGCGAGCCTAGCTATCTGAAGAATTTCACTGAAAGACAAGCAGAAGAAATAACTCAATGTGGACAGTTAATTTAAGCACTGTCTTTGGGATGGAGGAGATGAAAGACATACTGGTAGATTCTTCAGTAGCATTCTTGGAAGAAGAGTTTTTTGTGATCGGTGGTGTACAGACACTTTGTCCCACCTTCTCTTATCTCCAGTTAGGAAGTTACTCTTCACCTCCAGCTGAAATATACCCAACTACAAATTATACTCATTACATCTTATCATTTCCTCATGGCAAGGGAACAGTCATGTCAGCCTCTCTAGTATATAAAAACTATAATCATGCTTCTTTTAAATTTATGCATTGTTTTTCATGCTCTCAATTTTTCTCCTCCTCTGGATTATTGTTGAATTCACGAGAAAAGTGAATATTATATTTGAACGAAATTATTAAAAGCTCTGAAGTGTAACCACACATAGATGAATTTACATAAGCAAGTCAACCTCTGCTCTAACTTGCTTATACTATGAACATAATAAACTACAAGTAGTCCTTGGCTAACAACAGTTCATTTAGTGACGTTCAAATTTACAAGGGCTCTGAAAAAAGTGACTTATTTTCACACTTACAACCATGTGGGGCCATGTGATCAAAATTTAGACACTTGGCAACTGACCCATATTTATGACGGTTGCAGTGTCCCAGGGTCATGTTATCAACTTTTGTAATCTTCTGACGAGCAACATCAATGGAGAAGCCAAATTTAATTTAATTTAATTTAATTTAATTTAATTTAAATTAATTTATCAATTTATATGCCGCCCCTCTCCGAAGACTCACGGCGGCTCACAATACATTTTTAAAAATCATTATATATAAAAAAAAACATTTAAAAATTAAAAACATTAAAAACTCATTCACACCATTCATGGCTGGATCTCGCCAGATCACAAGAGCGAGATCAACAGCTCCAGGCCTGCCGGAAAAGCCAGGTCTTCACCACTTTTCGGAAGGCCAATAGGGTGGGGATGGACCACACCTCAGGAGGTAACTGGTTCCAGAGAGCTGGGGCAGCCACAGAGAAGGCCCTCCCCGTGGGCCCACTAGCCGGCATTGTTTAGCTGATGGGACCCGGAGGAGACCAACTCTGAGGGATCTTACTGATCACTGGGAGCTATGTGGCAGAAGGCGGTCTCGAAGATAACCTGGCCCTGAGCCATGTAGAGCTTTAAAGGTAATAACCAACCCCTTGAAATTCACTTAACAATTGTGTTACTAACTTAACAACTTTACAACTGTGGCAAGAAAGGTGGTAAAATGGAGCAAAATTCATTTATCAAGTGCCTCACTTAGCAACAGACATTTTGGGCTCAGTTGTGGTTGTAAATTGAGAACTTCCTGTACTAGGCAACCCATAACCCACTGAATTGTTGTTTTGGTGATTTTTTTTTTTATCAGATTCCTCAATGTCTTCAGTAATGACAAGAGTTTCTAACATATTGGAAAAATTCTTAAAAATTCAGGAGATATTCAGAGATGTATCTGCCTTGAAGGTAACTCTTATTGAAATGTATAGCACAGCCAGACCTTAGCGGCAACATAGGAAACATTTCATGACACTTCATATTTTGCCATAAAATGGTATCATTTTTATATAATAAAATATGTCAAATATCAGTTCCATGAGAATCGTGGGTCCCATATTTTGGATACAAATTCTGTAAATTAGCCCATTTGAGGTACCTTTGGTCAAAAAAGCTTTGCCCTATGATGCACTATTTCATCCAGGTAAAGATTACAGACACAAAGGTTTTAGTAGTGTATAAATTAATGCTGTACCACTTTGGTCAATGGAAGGAAATTTACAGTGCATCTGTTTGAAATATTGATTTGCATTTGTTCTGAAGCTGTCAGATTTTGCTCCCAAAAGGATTCCTATGGCTTTTAGCTGTTGCAAGAACACTGAGCATTTATTCATTTTAGCATATTGCCACTCTAAACAAAGTTTTACTTGCAAGTCTTCTACACTGTCAAAATGAGGAAACAGAGCTGTAATATCTACTCTTATCGACAATGGCTTCTAATTTACTACTGCCCATCTCTACCCTTTCCAGCCAGTTGGTAAGGACTGAATAAGTAAATACACTCATTACCCTGTTGTCTAAGCATACCTATTAATCAAACCCATCTTCATGACAAATCATGTTTTAATCATGGTTACTAAACAAGCTAGTGTTTCTCAAACTATCAAGGATTCTGGGAACCCCCAATTAATCAAATGCTCCAGGCATGTTTTTCTGTACAATTTTCTTGAGAATATGAATTCATCAATAATTCCCGAAGCCATTTAAAATATATGAAGAAAAGGAAAGCAAGGAAAAAGAAGCACACCCAAAATTAGAAAATGCAAATAGCACATAGTAAAGTTGCCATGCAAAGTGCAAATATTTTAAATCATTGCTCGATGAACATTCATTTGCTATCATTTGACAACTACTATATTTTTCTACTGGAAATTGACTCAGACTTGTGTATATATAAAAAACGGTTTTGGTGATGGCTTCTTTTAACCTACATACTGGAAAAAGTGAATGCTTTTAAATGCTATTCTGGGTTCTGGCACTGATAACTTTGCAGGATGAATACCTATTGTTCCATTTGTTGATGCAAAACGCCAGGTACTGATAGAATAAATAAATCCTGTGACAATTATTTGCACAGAGAAAATCTCACAATAAAGTGGAATATACTAAATTGACAGAATGTTACATGTTTTCAACATTGTACTTGGTACCCATGAGTGCATTGCCTACAAACATATACTTTGTATGGACAAATAAAATTAAATACGGGACTTATTTTTTACAAAATAAAATACATTAAAAGACAGTTATATAAATGAATGAGAAATATGTATGTAATCAACAGAAGAGATTATTTGTAGTTGAGTACTGAACTGTAGAATTCTTGGTGCTCTCTAAGCTAAACTGTTTCCTTGCAGATGTTTCATTACCCAGCTAGCTAACATTATCATGTCTGCAAGAAAATAACCAAGCTCAAAGAGCACCAAGGACTCCACAAATATATTTCTACCTGAATAATAATTGCATTACATAACTATATATACATTTTTAACTATTGACTGCCAAGATGGTATATTATACCTTTACTTCTTTATTCGTAGTTTTTCACTTTTGTTTTAAAGAAAATTATTTTGACTTGAAGCTGACAGCTTTAACATTTCCATTTAGATATGATTATTTGATAATAATGTTTACAATAGCAAAACCGTATTTGCCTTTTAAATTATATATAGGATGACTTTAGCATGTACTGTATTTTAATTGAAGTATTAGTATATTTACTTACATGATACGGCTTCCTTTCGGGTTGGTATTTTTACATTAGATTTTTGACAGACTTACTTTTTGATTCCAAAAGTAAGCTGTCCCAAGTAAAAGTTAAGATTTGATTAAGTATTACATATCAAATTACAGAAATGGCTAAATAAACATTAATCCACTTTAACTGCCCCTCCTTCAAATCTACAATTAGAAACCTGCACTTGGCAACAAGCTGTTCTAATGCTAAACTAAACTCAATTCTTCACTTCAGACTGGGAAAAAAAGAAATCAAATAACTGTGGTTGATAGTATGTGAGAAGGCTAGATTGGCAAATGCTGACTTGTTAATGGATACCAGCATACTTCAAAAGCCTCATAATACTGTAGGGCTTTTTTAAAAACAGCAATCACTAAGCATATTAAGGCACCAAAGCATTTTGAAATACAGCATTGCAATACGCATTTTAAAAGTTCCTTGGATCCTATTGTTGCAAAGCTTGTATGCTGGGTGCTTAAACTCAATTACATTCTGCATCAAAATAAATTGAATAGCATTGCATCAAGAATATCCAAATATCCACCTTTTTAACAATTTGGGGAAGGGGATGGACAAATAGATATTTGAAGTACAGGATTCATTGAAATTTCAGCCCTTTTTGCATTTAAGAATAGCGTCCATCCTTTTTTTTTAATGGATCACAGATCAAGATAGACATCAGATGTTTCATTGCTCATTGCATAGATCATTGACACGACAGCTTGTCAGTATTTTTGACTGAGATTGAGAGACATTCCATCAAGTACTCTGCTCTTATTCTATTTTACTTCAGGCAAGCAGGTAAGATGAACTAGGAAATATCAGTTTAGTGTGATATCTAAATTTAAGCACCAGCTGTCACACAGAGCTAATGCTTCTGAGTTTCACTTGCACATGTGAAGTGGAAAAAATTAGCTATCTACCCATTTTTTACAGTAAAACCTGGATAACCCAAACAGCCAATCTAGTTTAGTGATTAAGTGCCAGCATGGAAACTAGGAGACAGTTTTAGGCCTCACTCTCAAGGCATTAAAGCAGCTGGATGACTTCTGGCCAATCACTTGCTCTCAGCCCAATTTATATCACATTGTTGTTGCTTTTTGTAATAATTTTGTAATTTATATTAACAATGTAATTAAACATTAAAGTTAAAAAGATAAAAACTAAAAAGAATTTAAAAAAGGAAGTGCAGAAAATAGAAATAAGGAACAAAAACTAGAAAAGAAAAAATCTTATAGTAAAGAAAACGAAAAAAAAATCTCTCTTGGGAGCAAAGAGACATTGTGAGATCACAATCCATCATGCACACAAAATAAGTTACCCATTAATACAATCATGATCAATGAGTATGTGGTAGTGCTCACAATAAATACTTATCTTTCCTTAATAACCAGTTTATTCAATCCTGTTCTTAAGATCTGCACAATACACTAAACCAGTGATGGCTAACCTTTTTGCCATCGCGTGCCAGGAGTGGGGGGCGGGGGACCGGGGAGGTTCGCGTGTATGTGTGCCCACACCCATAATTCTATGTGCCCTGCCCTGTGCATGCGCACACCACCCCTTCCCCCCACTCCTGGCACATGATGGCCCGTTTTTCTTTCTCACCTGGCTCCAAATCCTCTCTATGCATCTGGGGAGGGCAAAAACAGCCTTCCCCATTCCCTCGGAGGCCCTTCGGAGGCAGGAAACAGCCTGTTTCCCTACTTCTGGTGGGCCCAGAAGGCCCCAAAATCAGCTGGCCAGCATGTACATGCACACCAGAGCTGAGCTGGCATGCCCACTGATATAACTACACGTGCCACCTGTGGAATGCATGCCATAGGTTCGCCATCACGGACTAAACCATAAACTAACAAAAGGGGGATTTGCATGACACATTATTCTAACATAAATTTAGCTAGTTTCTAGTTCACTCCAAAGACAGTATGTGTGCTTGTGTACAGTAACTTGAGAAAAGAAAAATAGAAAAGAAACACCATCAAGAGATTCTTGCTGGAATGTATAGATTTTCTCTTATTCTGAATCATAATAAACTTTGACAATTCTAAAGATTATTCTGAATCTTTCTCTCCCTCAGAGACCATCTAAGAATACCTGTTTCCTTCAGTTTTGCTTGCGTTTGTAATTGAGGAAAGTATTACAAAGTTTTGTCCTCCATTGCAGTGTTTTTCAACCCCAGGAACTTTATGATGTTTGGATTTCAACTTCCAGAATTCCTTAATTGAGAAACTGCTCTACTGTAATTTTAGTCGTCCAAAGAGAAATTTTTTACCCTTTGGATAATTTTTTTATCAATAAAATATAGACAAATATATATTTTGAGAAGAATAAACAGATAACTGCAATGCTGGTGTGTTGGGTTGTGAAATAAGCCTTGACCTGAGTGATTTGGAATATTTTATTAAGGACTGTAATAAATTTGGACTTAATTGTAATTGCAGAAGTTTTAATGAATATAGTAAATGGGAGTTTTCTGTTTGAAGGTAATAAATATAAGGCAAAAGGACTACGGGCCTAGGGCAATTGCAGCTGATCTGGTGGTTTCCCTAATACATCTGATGAACTTATTAATCTAATTTTTGGCTGGATTTGATGGATATTATTTGATATACAATTACAAAGTCACTCGGGGGGGGGTTTATATAAAGAAGTATTTTTTATTTAGGTGGGTAGACGCAAATGAAGATATTCTAAATGCTGTTGGAAGACGTGAACATAAGAAGATTAACAACTGGTTTAATCTAGTATGAAGAATTTAAATGTTTGATATAGCTACTAAATGATGTTTTTAGTTGATTTGTTAATATGTACTGATAAACTAATAAGAGGTTTGATTACTGCTTTTTAGCTAGAAAATGTTTTTTTTTAAGTGTTTCAACTATAATTGGACCTTAATGGTTTAAAACTGGAGGACGGAAGAGTTTATATAATATTTTATTTTAAATTTGGGGTTTTTGAATGAGGTTTCTTTTTTTGTTTTCAATGAAAGAAGTTATAAAATATCTTGTTAAACTGTATAGATTTAATAATCTGCTAAGTATGTATTAGTTAAATTGAGTAATGATAGGTTTGATTAGGTAATATTTAACTGTTTTATTAACTGCTGCAATTATAAATGGATACTAATTCTGTTAAATTAGATGGAATAAGAAGAAAGAAGACTTGCTTTCCTTTTATTTACTTGTTTAATGATTATGATAAGTGAGAGATGGAGTTGAATTTAGGGGATTCAAGCTGTATTTTATATTTTGTATTTGCTCTGGGAAGTCGGGGGGGTGGTCGGGGAGGGGGGGAAAATGTATGTAAAGCTTTTAAAACTTTTTCAATAAAAAATAAAATAAAATATAGACATTCCAACACTTCTGTCTTCAAGTGGTAAATTCACTTATTTCTTATTTCTGAAAAACATGCTTAGGATTGCTTATCATTGAAGGAACGACGTTAGAAATAAATCAAACTTTTTGCTCAACATCTCTAGAGACAAGTAATGCCAGTCAACGTGGTAGGTCATGGATTAGATGCATCAAAAGTGTGACTCAACAGAAGATAGTTTTCTATATTCATATTTTCAGTTATATAACTAATTTATTTAGTTCAATGCACATGTTGTCTGAACTCTTCTAATTGATAGGTTACAACCATGTGAGTCTGAACTTTAAAAATGTGGACTCGAAGAAAACAAAAACTGTCTTCAAGTGGCCCTCTACACCTAAATCCTCTGAAATCTGTTACCGGTTCTGTGAGTCTGCTACTGAGCGTGTGCATGTGCACCTGAGGCATGCCCGCACAGCACTAAAAAAGGAACATTTTGAAGCATTCCAAATCTGCAAAGGTAAATAGAACAGCGGGGGGGGGGGGGGAATCCACTGTGCCGCGCAATTTAGATTAGCTAGAAAGCAGGAAACGGAAGATTCTAGCTAATATCAGTGTCACAGCTGATCGTCGCCCAGCTGATTGCCGGAAATATAGCATTTTTTACTACCGGTTCAGGAGAACTGGTCTGAACCGGTAATATTTCACCCCTGACCTAAATGATATACCATGTCTAAGGTGGTTTGGCTTAGCATGTTGTGTGAACCCAGCCATTGTAATTTATAAACTATGATTTATATCTTTCTTCATTTATTTAATATAACATAGCATTAGCATACCATAATGAATGAACCAATTTAGTAGACATCCATAAATTGAAGCCCAAGTCTAGTAAATCTAGCTTCAGTCCTATAAAGTTGCTCAATGATCTCAGTCACCAGAAGATCTTACACTGATAGTAGATTTTCTTTACAATCACAGGCGGGTTGACCAAGGCAACCTTCTCCTCTCTGTCCTAAAGACAGAAGGAATTAGTTAACAAAAGAGCCATCTCTGGAATAAGTTCTTGTATCCCAAACAGAGGGAAGGTCAATGCATTACATGCATTCCCGTGAAATAGATTTACTAATAGCTTACATAGGCAGAGCACTGCAGGGAAGTCTATATCCATAAAACAAAATGGTTCTAATGTCCAATGACAGTTTTCAGTATTCCATCTCATGTTCCATTTTCCTAATTAATTTAAAATGTATTAGACAAAGCTAGCATGAAGACATATAAATTAAAATACCCCTGGAAGCCACAAAAATATATAATGGTTCATTTACGCAGAGAAGTTTTTTAAAAAGACCCTTCCTCTCTCTTTTTTTTTCTTTCATATGCTATAGCAAATTATTCATTTGCTGCTGTCTATTGGTCATACAGATTTGTGCATCTCAGATTTAATAGCTTTAGATTAAAAAGTTAATTACTAGCTACAAATTACGATGGAGTAATAGGTCATATTTGTAAGCCTGGCATATCTTCTACCTTCTACTTCTGCCTTTCTTGGCAAGAAGCAATATCTGCAGATTATAATAAACAAGAACTGAAAAATAAATATTAATCTCTGAATACTTTTTAAGTACTTTAAGATTTACTCCAGAGAAGAAATAAAATAAAATAAAATTATAGTACATTTTTATCACGTAGGTTTTAAAAACTACCCTAAAACGAACCTGAAATGTAGGAACATGAGTTCCGATGAATCAGATCTCACCTATAGTATCTTGCTTGAATCATTTTTCCCAACATAGAAAGTTTATACGCTGGGATTTATGTGATAAAAGTCTATTATCTCCTTTTTAAAAAAATGATTTTATTAAAGATTATTTTTACATAATAAAAACAATAGAAATCAAAGAAAAAGAAAAAAGTAGATAGAAAGTGATAGAAAGAAAAGAAAGCAAAAAAAAAACTACTGATGTTCTTCACAGCAGTTATAAGTTCAAATATATTTTAACTCCTCTCTCTAAAATTACATCATATTACTCTTCTTTCTATAATCAATCCTCTCTAATCATCATAACTATAAATCACAAGTTCATATTTTTTTTCATTTTTACACAAGAATCTTTCAGTCAGACAGTATCTTTCCTCTAATCAAAGGAGTTAGTATTTCTTTCCGTAAGTCTGTTATTTCCATAAGATCAACTTTTGAGATTGCTAAAGATTATTGCATCACGGAAACAGGAATTAGTTTGGAACATTCGTCTATTTGCTTAGTTTAAGTCTGGAAGCCCAAAATGTTATTTGAATTCTAAACCACATGTGATTCAAAGCATGATTTGGCTTGACTTAAGAAGTGAGCTGGGATCCCACTGGTTCAGCTAGGATGTTCATATCTGGCCCACCCATTATGCTTCAGTATTCTGCGTCAGCCAGGCCTCTGTGGTTGCTAGACCACAGATGATTCTAGCCAATTGTATATCAATTTTCTTTCAATGAACAAAGAGCTTTCCCATTATCCTCTTCTATCTGCAGCATCTTTGCTCTGTGGGGTTGAGGACACATTTATGTATTTATTGACATGTTTGCTTTTATTGCATTTTTATCCCATCATTATAAATAATGACTCTTTGACAGACTCTCATGCACGCCGTGAGCATAATGCAGAGGTAAAACATTGCAGACAGAAAGGGAGATTTTTTTTAAAAAAAAATGCCCATCTGAAAGCTAAATATCATGTGAAATACTATTGGAAACGTTCAGTGGCTGATATATTTTTTTCTGGTCAATACTAAGCTTACTAACATAGTGCCAAACATTTAATGAAGATATTAAGCTTATTAATGTGTCTTGGGACAAAGTCGAAGTTGTTATAAATTATCAAAATAGCTGGAAATCACTTGCTGCCTGCAGGACTTTGATGATGATGGTGGTGGTGCTGATAGTGATGATGATGATGATGATGATGACGACGACGATGAAAACTAAGCCTTCAGAAGCTAGGATATAAGGATCAGAGTACTGGATAAATTGCATGCAAATAGAAGGGTGAAAAGTTATGCTCTGTTCCATAAATTAAATTTCATAGTATTAGCTGACTGTAGTTGCCTCTGGACAAAATAAATAGAATGTACTTTTTGGAGCTTTCAAGTTCTGATTAGGAACTACATAGAAATACATTTCTCTCAATGCCATACAGTTGAAGAAGGGGAACTCAGAAGAAAATGCAAGACTAATTTGTATTTCTGTGCAAGACTTCCTTTATCAAAAATGGCTCAACCGTTCCTTTGGAAAGAACTCACAGTAAATCAGCTGAAAAATCTATAGGCTTTAAAAATCCTAGTGGTTTTTCTTTTTTAAAAAAAAACAATTCTTCAGCAATATATTCTTTTTAAAAGGAATACTAGATCTTCCTGACTCTAATAACTTTTGGATTCTACTTTTTTACCAGAAAAGATAAAGATTAAATTTTGTTCCAGTAGAGTTTGATTTCCAGATGACTTCACGGAAGCATCCATAGAGGTAGTCCTTGACTACCTGTAGATTGAGCCTATGTATAAATATACCTGCTACATTCAGTAATCCAAGTTAAAGTTCCTGCACAGACTGGGTTCAAATGAATAAATAGTTCCTTCCAATCCTATTTATCTATATTTATTTAATTCAGAAATTAAATCTAATCAGACTCTGATTGACAGCTTTTAAAGAAGCTTTGCAAGTTATCATAGTAGCTTTAGCTTTCTACAGATAGTCCTCAACTTATGACCACCACTGAGTCCAAGCAAGACAGTTGTTAAGTGAATTTAGCCTCATTTTTATGAACTTTCTTGCCACAGTTGTTGAGTGAAACTCTGCCGTTGTTAAGCTATTAACAAGGTTGTTAACTGAATCTGGCTTCTCCATTGAGTTTGCTTGTCTCAAGGTCACAAAAGGTGATCATGACAGTGGGACACTACAACCATCAATCATAAATACATGCCAGTTGCCAAGCATCAATATTTTGGACATGTGACCATGGGGGTGCTGGTCATAAGTCATTTTTTTAGTGCTGTTATAACTTTTAATGGTTACTAAATGAATGGTTGTAGGTCAAGGACTACCTACATTACTTTCTTAAGGTTTCCTGTTGGTTGGCTTCCAAACATTTCCTTCTGAATACTTGGTGCTATGTTTTGTTTACCCAGCCTCTGTTCTGCGGGGGGGCACCCATAAGTTTACTCTCTATTCTGAACTTGCTTGGAGTGGTAGCGTTTTTATTTACTTATCAACTGCTTTCCATAGCAAGTTGTAATTATTTCTTAAACTTTGTTCATACTTATTTCTAAATCTTCATCTCTGGATTTTTAAAGAAAAGACTGGACAGTCACCTGTCTGAAATGATATAGGGCAGGGGTATCAAACTTGATTTCATTGAGGCCTGCATCAGGGTTGTGTTGACCTTGGAGGGCCGGGGCAGGGGAAGTGTCTGTGTGTGTGTGGCTGGGGGTGGGCCTGGCCATACTGGAGACCATGGAGGCCAAAAATGGGCCGTGTAAGGTTTCTATGCGGTCCATTTTGGCTGACAGAATGGGCCAGTCCTTTGATATTTCCAGGCTGGCCCGTGGGACAGATTTAAGCACCCCGTGGGTCAGATCCAGCCTGTGGGGCTTGAGTTTGACACCCCTAATATAGTGTCTCCTACTTGAGTGGGGGCTGGGGGGGGGGCGGCTGGACCAGAAGACCTCCAAGGTCCCTTCCAGCTTTATTCTATTCTAGATTCTATTTTTTTCTCCAAATGCGTCATATGAATGATTTAAGGAAGCACTTTAATTGAAAACCCTTTTTAAAAAAATAGAAGTGGTTAAAATAAGAAATCATGGTAAGGCATTGACCTCAAGCTCATTTGGTGTTTGATGGCATATGTGGCATTCAGCTTTATTGTAGAGGCTGGACAGAAGTGGCTGTGTGGGGTCTGTTTTGCAGCCTTAGATATATGACTCAGAAGAAATTAAAATCCATGAGTGCATCGCCAATGATCAAAGACATATAACCATACAGAAGGACTCATTGTTAATTTTACATTTCTGCTGGTAGCCTGGCTATTTTTAGATTGGTATTTTAAAATGAGTTACCTAGTTTGGGTAATGAAACGTCTGGGAGAAAGCAACCAAGCTCAGAGAGCACCAAGGACTCATTTTAACCCTGAGCTACAAATATTCTCCTTTATTGGTAAAATGAATTACCACAGAAATGGCAAAGTACATGAAAGACTTAACAAACTGGACAAGCATCTAAGATATATTCACTTATAATTGCAAAGTGTTACCCATGCGGTAAACATGTTTCTTTTAATGCAGTTGCTCTCTGTTCTACTTTAGCAAACGCAAGGTGTAAAAGATATTTTTCATTGGGTTATTTGAAAATATATGAAAAGGAACATTCCCACGTGTTGGAAATGCGAGAAAGAAATCGGCACGTATTACCATATGTGGTGGTCCTGCCCAGTAGCTAAAAGGTTCTGGACAAAAGTACGACAATGGCTCTGCGAAATGTTAGAGCAAGATGTAATCTTATCTCCAGAACTCTTCCTTTTAGGTATAGTGGGTGATGGCCTAAAAAATAATAAAACCCAGCTTATAACCCAAGTATTAACTGCGGCTAGATTGGTATTTGCGAAATCCTGGAAGAGTAAAACTCAACCCCCAGAAGAAATGTTAATAAACAAAATATTAGAGTGTGCAGAAATGGCAAAGTTAACGAGTCTGCTAATGGATGATGAGATATCTAAATATTATGAAGTATGGGAAAATTGGTATAACTGGCTAGATAATAGAAAAAGACGATGACCTGTTTTTTTTCTGTGAATAGATACTGTGAAACACGACTATGTACTTATAGAATGTAAATATAATGATGGGAAAAATGATAGCTTAAGACAAAGTAGATTAGATACATGAGATTTAATTTATAAGAACACTGTACCTCCGGATAACAAAGAGACCTTGTAAATTTTTTAGTTTTCTTTTAATTTTGAAACTTAATAAAGTATTTTTTTAAAAAAAGGAAATTGGGAAATTTTGAAAAGGCAGGCTATAAAATGGGAAGTTATCTAAGCCCAGGTGGTTAGTCAACTTAAAGGTTCCTCCCAATTAGTCAATCTGGCATGCTTAGTGCAATAGAACATTTCAGCTATTCAAACTTGGGCCTTTCTCCATCACCTGGCTTTCATGAATGAAAGGCTGAGAAAACCCTCAGTTGATTAAATCCTTAATTGTTAATCAGAATAACCATTTTAAAAAAATGTCCACTGCAGTTCACAACAAGTATAGCCCACACACACCAATGTTTGAATCCTAACCTTCATACTCCTTTCTTTTTCAGTGAATGGACGTTTTGCCATTTTCCTCCAAGGTGGGTGGTATTTTCATAAGGGGTTCTCTTGAGCCTGGGAACAATTTGTTCCAATCCCACCAGTTTCATTCCTGACAGAGACCACAGGAAACCCAAAGGCTGGGGGAGGGGGCAAAGAACTTGGAAGAAAGCAACATGAAACCACTCTGCTTTGTCAAGAAACCCACAAAGACGTGAACACTCATAGAAGTCTTTAAGTTACCTGAAATTGCTTGAAAAACATTACAAAGGGAATTTCCATTAGAACAACTCCAAAGCTGTTGTTAAGTTATGCGTTAGGGTTAATTAGGCTGCTTGGAAAGAGGACAGATTTCTGAAACAGCTTTCTTTCTCATAGCAAACAGGTCTACTAAAGAATCTTGTATCAATTAATAAACAGAAACCATGCATTGCTTGACTGAGCTCATCTAGGCTAGTTGGTAAATCACAGGTTCACTTGCCTTATGTGGTCTATTGCTTTCATATGGTGGGGCACGATTCAAAGTGAAAAGATCTATGAACTTGCAGAGAACTATTTGAAAATCATGGGAATGTTTGACTCTGCGCCAGAATTAAATAGACTCCCTGTTATCATGAAACGAGAAGGAACAAAGTCAGCTTCTACCATGGATTTATTTATACAATAACTGAAAGGCATGGGCTTTTCTGAACACGTGGTATAATAGATATCCTAGATGATTCAAGGCTGCCAGGGGCATGATTATTACACTTCAGTTGAAAAGAAGACGACATTCACATAAAGTCATAAAACTCAGCCTTTTGATGTAATGTGTGAGCCTGTATTTGCATTTTGTCTTCTTTTAGTGTTATGACATTTCTTCGGAGCAGAAAAAATACCCAACATACTAGCGATGAAAGCAAAGGGTTATCCTACCAGAAAGGAAGAATGAAGATGCACAGATAATCAATTTACAGGTGACATCTAGATTTTAGGGCTTCCCATGATTTGGCATCTGCTATTATTATTATGTGTTGTTATTTAACCCATAAACTGTTAGAATGAGTATTAACTTCAATTATTAGGAACAATATAATTCATACCAGCAATAATTTCAACCAGAATGTTTAATACTTGGGTTCCTATAGTTTGCTTACTTCTTGTTCTTCTAGATTATTAAAGTAGAAGTTGATGCAACTTTCATCTCTATATTAGAGAAGCAATTAATTATATAAGAGCCACGGTGGCGCAGTGGTTAGAATTTAGTAGTGCAGGCTAGCTCGCTAGTCACTTCAGGAGTTCAATTCTCACTGGCTCAAGGGTGACTCAGCCTTCCATCCTTCCGAGATCAGTAAAATGAGGACCCAAATTGTTGGGGGCAATATGCTGATTCTGTAAACTGCTTAGAGGGGGGCTGTAAAGCATTATGAAGTAGATATAAGTCTAAGTACTATAGCTATTGCTATATTGGATTGGGTTAAAAAAAATTAATATTCATACCTGCAGTGTGAGGGAATTCTCTGGGTGAAAAAAAAACCAAAACAAAATCACATAGTGCAGGAGAAGTGGTTGATAACTGGGAGAGGGGTATCTCTCCCAGTAATATTTCCAGCATAAACAATGAATGTGAATTTAAACGTGATTTAAATCAAGAAAATTTAAATGTGCAAGATGAGCCATGCTGTGTTGAAAGGCACATACTTTTAGTGTGATCAATTTAAATAATTCTATTCAAATGCTTGAGATATTAAGACTTCACCCATGGGTTTAAGAGCAGGTGCCAGGTCTGAGCATCTTTTATTGTAAAATCACCTAAATCTCCCTGCAGATAGATAATAATCTGAAGTGTGAAAGCCTTTGAGTTCAATTGCCTTTAATATCATTTGGATACCTACATCTGATGAGTCCCGGTGCCTCTGGGTGGTTGATATAATGGAGTCCTCCCTTCTACATCAAATAGATGTAGAACATCTAAGAAAATAGAAACTACTTTTTTCCCCCCTCCTTGTCTAAGTGTGATGAAAGTCTTGGGATCTCTGCATGGAAATCTTATATTGTAGTACAACGCATTCTAACTTCTTCTTTGTTCTACATGGCATAGAGTGAGACAGCCATTTAGACACATTCTATACAACAAACAACTTTTGCCCATTAAGTGCTGTGCTATTTAAAGGGATTTTTCTCTCCTGGCTTGTTATAACACAACAATTCTACCTTGACCCAATCCTAAATTCTCTTGTTTAAATTCCAGTCGTGATTTCTTGCATTGTTATTGTGTCAGTGGCAGCATAATTATTTGTCTTGGTATTGTTGGTGTTATTGGAATGTCATATGGTGCTGATCATCTTTACAGAGAGTGTCTTCCTTTAGGAAATTAAAGAATGGAATACCAATGGTGCTGAAATCTGCAGCTTGACCTTTTGGCAAATGCTTTGCTATTTCCTATTGAACAATAGCCCAGCTTCTTGGCATTGGTTCAAAGGAGCAGAGGTTCAAATTCCAAGCAACTTTAACAGGGAAGAGAGTTGGCAATCAACAAGACCAGGTGAGCAAGAATTATTTGTATTCCTCTGAGATGATATCACAGATAAAAGCAGCATCAGTCACACTGTGAACTTCAAAGAATATTTAATCTAAATTACAATGCAACAGTAACTGAATCAGAGCCAAAACCACATGTATATAAAATTACCTTCATAAACTTGGATCTGTAAATCTTTGTAAAAAACAAAACAAAACACAAAGCATGTTCAGCTTTGGTATAATTAAACAGATTCCAAAAGCCACAAGAATTATGCATATGTAACAGGCAAAACTTTATTTTATGTTAGAAAATTGTCCAAGCTCACTGTATTTATATTATTGTGTTTTTCATGAAGTAATATTTACTTTGGTTATTTTAAAATGTTTTTAGCAGTAAAACCAACCAATTAGTAACTGGCAAAAACAACAACATAATAATTACATCCCAAATGTAAACATTCTCCCAAGGAAAAATACAATGGTACTTTGGTACTCATCACTAATCCGTTCCCGGAAGAATGACGACTGCTAAAAACGATGAATGCTGAACAAATCACATGACTTACAATGTGACCCTTTATTTCATCCAGAAGCAATAGTGAGTCATGAGGCAGCCGACACCAGCAAATTCTACCTTGCACATCGAATATCGGGAGAAAAATGAGTACCAGGACAAGATTTTTGCTTCAAAACGCATCAAGTACCGTATTTGACAAGTTTTGAAGCAGTTGCGTTACGCATAATATATGCGTAACTATATTAACTTGGCATTTGTTAAAAAAATAGATCTATGTATGTGTTCATTGATATCAAGCCTTCTAAACCCTGGACCAGTGATGGCTAACCTTTCTGCCATTGCATGACAGGAGGGGGGGGGTGCCCACATCCATAATTCTATGTGCCCCGCCCCCGCACATGCACGTGTAACCCCCCCTTGCTCCTGGCATGCAATGGCCCAGCGGGCCCGGTAAACCCATTTTTCTCTCTCCCCAGGCTCCAGAGCCTTTCTAGGAGCTTGGGAAGGGCAAAAACGGCCTTCCCCACCCCCTGGAGGCTCTCTGGAGGCCTGTTTGCTGACTTCCAGTCGCACTGGAACCTGTGGCACATGTGCCATAGGTTCGCTATCATGGCCCTAGACAATGATTCTTAAGGTATGCAAGTATTAAAGACTTATTTTTGCATTATATGTATTTTATTTATTTTTATTTTAAGCTGCCCAATGTCACATATGTGGGATAGGAAGCTACATAAATCAAATTAATGAATGTAAATGAGTAAATATCTGCCTGAAAGTAGAGTCCAACTTTGACAATCAAACAGAAATTTTACCGGGGAGCAAATATGTATTCAATCTCTTATAAGCAATTAAGTAATTGTAGTATCAATGTGACAGAATTGGAGGTTTTGCTTTAATATCCACACATTATATTGTGCACTGATATATTTGAACTTTGGTATGTTGAACAAGGCAAAAATACCCATCCTTGCAAACATTCAAAGAGATGATTTGAGCCAAAAACCATCATTTACCAGAAGAAAGACTAAGAAATTACTTCTTGACTTCCTTTTTCTTGTTTCTGAGCAGGTGGAAACAAAGCTCTAGGTTGCTATAATCACCCATTTTTTTTACTTAGGAATGCCTCCAGAGTATGTGGGATTCAGAAATATTCTTAGAAACGATGATTATGTTTGAAGCTGGTATTTTGCTTTGTGGCACATCCACCCACCCTTTAAAAACAAAAGCAAAAATTATAAAGTGAGGAGAGAATCTGACTGTTCCAAGAATGTTCAAGAGGCACATTTGTACCAATGTAGAAACGGAATGCTCATCCCTCACCTTGCCTAGTGTGATGGAGTGTAGACTGGATTCCCAGGAGGGAGGGGCTAGATACCAGAAGGCAAGAGGCAGTGGAAGTTTAGATAGTTTGGTTGAGAGAAAGAGTTAAGACAGCTCCTCTCTAGCAATTCTCTGAGTATATCTTTAATGATGTAAGTTGTTGTTTTAGTTTAGCAAAAATGGTATCTATAGGTAAGAAACAATAAAAGAAACTCTGTATGACCGAATAAAGTTTTGATGATGATTACTTATAAGTAATTCTACATGTCTTTCTTGGTTCTTGGAATGCGACATCCAGCATACTACACCAAAATCCAATAAATCGCATGATGGCTCGCCATCATGTGTGAACTCTGTTGTGATTCAAAGGTATGCTCTTTGTTCTTTTTGATGGAGTTGTTGGACTAGGAAGTCTAATGGAAATTCGGGTAATACACTGCGCTGGCGCAGTGGTTAGAATGCAGTACTGCAGGCTGTTTCTGCTGATCACTGGCTGCCAGCAGTTTGGCAGTCTCACCAGCTCAAGGTTGAGCTGATCTCACCAGCTTAAGGTTGAGCTGATCTCACTAGCTCAAGGTTGAGCTGGTGAGAGCTGCCTTCCATCCTTCTGAAGTGGGTAAAATGAGGACCCAGATTGTTGGGGACAATATGCTGACTCTGTAAACCGCTTAGAGAGAGGGCTGTGAAGCATGTGAAGCGGTACATAGATCTAAGTACTATTGCTATTTTTCAACTTACAACTATTTCTTTAACATCCATTCAAAGTGACAGTAGTGCTGAAAAAAGGGATTTTACAATTAGTCCTTGCACTTACAATGGGCACAGCATCTCCGTAGTCACATCATCAAAGTTCAGGCACTTGGCAATTGGTGTGTGTATTTATGATGACTGTGGGATCACATGATTGCCATTTACAATTTTCCCACGGAGCTTTCAAAAGGCAAAGTCATTGGGGAAACCTGATTTGCTTAATGGTCATGTAATTCGCTACACCATCCTTGCAAAATTTTTTACTAAGAACTGTTCAGATCTCTCAAACAACCATTTAAAACTGCTCAGGTTTGCTAACATTTACACAAGTAGTCCTTGACTTACAACAGTTCGTTTAGTGACTGTTCAAAGGGACTGTTCAATGGCAGTGAAAAATACAACTTATGACCATTTTTTATAGTTACGACCTTTACAGCATCCCCATGATCACGTCATCAGAATTCAGATGCTTGGCAAAATTGGTTCATACTTATGACTGTTACTGTGTCTCAAGGTCATGTGATCCCTTTTTGTGACCTTCTGACAAGCAAAGTCAATGGGGGAATCCAGATTCACTTAACAACCAGTTTACCAATTTATCAACTGCAGTGATTCACTTAACAACTGTGGCAAGAAAAATGGAGCAAAACTCACTTAACAAATGTCTCACTTAATCACAGAAATTTTGGGCTGAATTGTGGTCATAAGTCGAGGGCTACTTGTACTGACTGATGCGTCAATGGAGAAGCAATTTCATAGGTAAGATTCTTATCTGCTTTTGCAAGACAAGAGCTGCATTATTTGACTAATAGCATAGCAACAAAAAACACACACCACAGAATGTTTGCTAATAGCTACAATAACCATTCCTGCTCTTGAATGGCTTACATTACTATAGAATTTTCAGCAGTTGTAAGATTGGTCATCAACATTATAGAGTGCTCTTTTATGAACAGGAAGAAAAGAGAACAATGTTTTAGAAAAGGAAAAAAAACATTGGAAGAAATTTGAACTACCATTTGCAATTTTACAAGCTTATTATAGAATAGAATAGAATAGAATGGAATGGAATGGAATGGAATGGAATGGAATGGAATGGAATGGAATGGAATGGAATTTTTTATTGGCCAAGTGTGATTGGACACATAAGGAATTTGCTTTGGTGCATATGCTCTCAGTGTACATAAAAGAAAAGATACGTTCATCAAGAATCATGAGGTACAACACTCAATGATAGTCATAGGGTAAAAATAAGCAATCAGGAAACAATATCAATATAAATCATAAGGATACAAGCAACAAAATTACAGTCATACAGTCATAAGTGGAAGGAGATGGGTGGTGGGAACGATGAGAAGATTAATAGTAGTGCAGACTTAGTAAATAGTTTGACAGTGTTGAGGGAATTATTTGTTTAGCAGAGTGATGGCGTTCGGGGGAAAACTGTTCTTGTGTCTAGTTGTTCTGATGTGCAGTGCTCTATAGCGTCGTTTTGAGGGTAGGAGTTGAAACAGTTTATGTCCAGGTTGTGAGGAATCTGTAAATAGTGAATTTGCTATTATTAAGATACCTTACAGAAAGGATTATTGTGGTTACGCATCAAAATGGTGCACTAGTTTATGGTTCAGAATACAGTGCATTCTCACATAACTTAGTTAATTCCATAAGTTGCCTATTAATTTGTTATATAAACTCACCTGCATGCATACACATATTTCTCTTATTGGAAAATAATAACTTCAAAACGTGTTGCTCTTATACATCAACCATCTAGTGCAGGGATGTCAAACGCAGTTTCACTGAGGGCCGCATCAGGATTGTTTGACCTTGGGAGACCGGGGTGGGCGTGGCCAGGGTGGGCATGGCCAGCTTGATGTCACTCCTTTGGAAGGCGCCTTTGCACGTGGCCCTCCTGAGCTCTGTTTTCACTGGCAGAGGGTTGTAAGAAGCCGTGGCAGCCAAAAACAGAGTTTGGGAGCCCATTTTCACAGGCAGAAGCACCGCAGGCCGGTTCTTCACTGTTTCCAGGGCGGCCCCGCAGGCCAGATCTAAGTACTCCACGGGCTGTATCTGGCCCCCAGGCCTTGAGTTTGACACCCCTAATCTAGTGGTTAACGTTCAAATCAGGTTTGAAGTGGGTTTTCCACTGGTAAAACCAATCCTTCCAACCACCTGTATCAATGATGATGTTACCTGGTTGGGTAATGAAACGTCTGCAAGCAAACAAGCAAGCTCAGAGAACAGGGATGCTACAGTTCAACTCTGAGCTACAAATATGCTCTTCTATTGGTATTCTGCTCAAAAATCAATCAGGCAGTTCCTACTTATACACCATCTCAATTGTTGCTGGTGTGAACAAGCCTTCCCCAGTTCTCACAGTTATGTTTATGTGACTGAAGTCAATATAATGCTTGTAATATAATTACATCATAATTTTTGATACCCGGTCATAATGCAGTCACAATGCTCCAGATGTTCATATAACTCAACTCGAAGTACAAAATTGAAGCAAGAATGTGTGGATGGATTCTTTTGGAATATCAGTATGAAGTTCAGGCTGTCCAGTTTTGTCAATCCAATTCCTGGTGACAGGTGCTAATTTGGTTTTCCAGATGTTTGCACGTTTTCCTCTACACACATATTTATATTACATATCAAAGAGCGCAAAAGGTCAATCAACAATCAGAAGATATCTCCTTTCCAGAAGGCTGGCTTGTAGCCAAGAAAGAAATTTAGAAAAACTTTTAATAAAGAAATCTGAAGCAGGAGCACCTAGGCACTTCTCTAAAATACATTTATTTCTAAAGGGAATCTTCAACAAAAATGAAAAATACTATTCTAAGCCTATGATGCTAATATTATATTTCATTATATTTATATTCAAAGAATATGCAACTTTCAAATAAAACAGGTTGGGAAGGTTGAACCAAGTCAATAACACAACTAATGTGAATTGAATTATGTATTCATCTTGACATGACAAACAGAGATCCTATATTGAACTGAGTCTGGGTCAAGCTACAGTACCAATCTTCAAAACTAGAAATTTTGATAATAACATGTTCTGTGGTATACAATTACCACTTTTTAAAAAAAAAAACGAAGAAACTATATTATACATTGCCTGGGGGAAAGGAAATCTGAATTGAATAGGGTAAAACCAAGCCAGCTGTTTCCTTTCCTTTCATCTACTCACATCTCAAAAGAAGTCTATGTATGTGTTCCTCCTCAACAAAGAAGAGGAGAATCATGTGGGTGACTGAATCCTCCTGACCTAGAGCAGGAGATGTAAAATGTCAAGCTCTGCTATTCCACTTCTCACTTCATCTCAGTATACTAAGAAGGCAACACAAAAAGTGGCAATCACTTCCTCTGTTTAGTTTCCACCGAAAGAAATCAGAGCAGCTGGCTTGTTCAGTAGGGTAGCATGGTGCATTAGCAGCTCATGTAGGGAAGAAAGGGGAAGTTGGTGGGAAATGTTTTGTGGGGTAAAAAGACAACACTCAACACAAAGTCTGATCTGTTGCTATTTAATATGGTCTCACAATGGCTATATAATCTGGTGCCCACCCGATCTTCCCACGAGACCGGGAAAACCTACACGTGATATAAATAGGGTGTGCATCTCGCTCTGTGGGTTGTGTACATTGAAAAACAAACAAGAACAAGGATCCATTCTACAGGGCTATTGGTGGTAACAGCTTGGAGTGGGGGGGGGGGGGAAATGCGTTCTTGCTTTCTTCTCTCACTTTCTTCCTTTTTGAAGTCAGAATCCTCTGACTTCCAGGACTGAAAAAAAGATATAATGATGTCATCCATTATTTCAAGAAGAATGCCAATTCAAAGTCCAACTACTTTAATTGCATCCCTTGTGGAAGACAAGGAAATATGTATAAATCGACAGGAATAACTTGAGATTCACATGGTTGCAATCTATAGACCACCAAGGCAGTGGTGCAAATAAAAATTTACTGTCATTTTACAAAACAAAATCCATTCTCCCCACTTCTACTCTAAGAGATGCTGCAACTGTGGCTGCAGAAAAGATGTAATCAGTTGTTTTAATTTTAAAAAATTAAGGTGATGTTGGTAGAGTTCTTGCTTGCTTGCCTTGAATAAGATAAGATGATAAGATAAGATCACTTTGTCATTTTTTTATTCTAAGCACACTGGTCCATATTAAAAATGAATTCTGTTGCCTGCTCTTAAAAGAAAGTATATATCTACTCAAACACATACATAATACACATATATACATGCTATATACATACATATATACCTGCACCATACATATAGACATACATATATGTATGTATGTGTCTATGTGTGTTTATGTATACACACACACACACACACATTTAATCAATGTCCATTTTGAATGCATAGTGGAGAAAGGAAATATGAACGTTCACAAGGTTGATGGAAAAAAACTGTGACTGAATCTGGATGTTCTGCTTCAGATACTACGAAGCCCCCTCCCAGAAGGTAACAAGGGAAACAGGTCATGAAGAGGATGTGTAGCGTCCCAGACAATCCTGTGAACTCTGCTCAAGCTTGTATGCTATGTCCTAGACCCGTGATGGCGAACCTATGGCACGCGTGCCACAGGTGGCACACGGAGCCATATTGGTGGGCACGCGAGCTCAACTCCAGCACACATGCATGCACTGGCCAGCTCATTTTTGGGCCTTCTGGGCCCACCAGAAGTCGGGAAACAGACTGTTTCCGGCCTCCGGAGGGCCTCCGGGATGTGTGTGGGGAAGGCCCGTTTTTCACTCTCCCCAGGCTCCACAGCCTTTCTAGGAGCCTGGGGAGGGCGAAAACGACCTTCTCCACCTCCCTGGAGGCCAGAAACGGCCCATTTGCCGACTTCCGGTGGGACCAGAAGGCCCGTGTTTTACTCTCTCCCACTCCCCATTGGGGGTGGGGAAGGCTGTTTTCGCCTTTCCCAGGCTCCTAGAAAGGCTCTAGAGCCTGGGGAGAGTGAAAAATGGGCCTTCCCCACACACACCCCGGAGGCCCTCCGGAGGCCGAAAATAGTCTGTTTCCCGACTTCTGGTGGGCCCAAAAGACCCGAAAATGAGCTGGCCAGTGCATGCATGTATGCACGGAGTTGAGCTCGCGTGCCCACTGATATGGCTCTGCGTACCAAAAGCGGGCGGAGCGCGGGGGTCACGTGTGCATGCACAAGGGGCTCATAGAATTATGGGTGTGGGCACGCACATGTGCGACCCCCCCCCCCACAATCCCCCTGCTTTTGGCACACAATGGCAAAAAGGTTAGCCATCACTGTCCTAGACAGAAGGAAATGAACTACCAATTATCTTTTCTGCCGTCCTCACCACTCTCTGCACCCGCCTTCCTGTTTGAATTCAGTGTTGACTCCAGTGCCTTGAATGAATTCAGTGCTGACTCCTGGACTAGCCTGGACTAGTCCCTGCAATTTTCTTGGCAAGATTTTCAGTAATGGTTTGCCTCTGCCTAATTCCTATGGCTGAGAGAGAGTTTCAACCCTAACCCTAACCCTAACCCTAACCCTAACCCTAACCCTAAAACTTTTGGCCTCCCTGTTTCTAGCCTGATGCTTAACCACTACACCAAACAGGCTCTCTCCTCTTAATTAACATTTTTGAAAATGAAATATTGGCTAACATGTGTTATGGGTATAATATACAGTTATACATCTCTGCTCCTGGCAAAGTAAGCAATGCTGTTGATGTCCTGTCCCAGTGCCTGGAGGCTATGGAGACCCGGATTTGAATCCTGGCAAGGTTGAGTGACTTTGGTTTTGGGCCTTTTGGGCCTTGGACTTTCCTGTCTTTGGATGGGATAGGGCACATTGGGACAATGCAACTCAGTTTGGGGAATTTTGTGGCCTCATAACTCCTGCTGAAAGGGCAGGAGAAAGTTGTGGCTAGGAAGCCTTTCCACAGTTTTGTGTTGAGCTTTCCTAGGCCACTCTCTGGAAATGAGTGTTTTTTGATTCAGAGAATCAAATTCTGAACCATGAAATCCATTAGGCTTTCATTAAAGTGAGCTACAAAATCTTCAGTGACATTTCCAACACAGGTAATTTAAACATTCTGCGAAACAGACAGACACGTATTCAAAAAAAAAGATTATATAACCTGACTTACTTATATAAATAAAGTTCACAAAACCCTTGTACCTTTGCTAAGAAAAGGAAAGTGCAAAACTGATTTATAAGCCTAATAGTGCTCAAAATGACTCAGCTCAGCTACTATGCTTTAGGCAACATTTTAAAAACTAGTGCAACTCCACTATCCATTTTAGTTTCAGCACACATACAGAAACACACATACAGAGAGACACAGAGAGAGACAAACAGAGACAGAGAGAGAGAGACAGAGACAAAGAGAGACAGACACGCACACACACAGAGAGAGAGACAGAGAGAGAGTGAAAGAGAGAGACAGAGAGAGAGAGACAGACAGACAGAGAAAAACAGACAGACAGAGACAGAGACAGAGACAGAGACAGACAGACAGAGACAGAGAGAGAGAGAGAGAGAGAGAGAGAGAAAGACAGACACAGAGAGACAGAGAGACAGACAGAGACAGACAGAAAGACAGACAGAGAGACAGAGAGAAAGAGACAGTGACAGAGAGAGAGACACAGAGAGAGAGAGAGAGAGAGAGACGGAGACAGAGACAGACAGACAGACAGAGAGAGAGACACAGAGGGAGACAGACCGAGACAGAGACAGACAGACAAATAGAGAGACACAGAGACAGAGACAAAGAGAGACAGAGACACGAGAGAGAGAGAGACAGAGAGACAATTAAGAACTCCTGCCTTAGCTACTATACCATACTGACTTAAGGAAGAAAAGTTGCTTACATAAATAACAAATACACACACTTTTCTCATCAACTCCGTTATCTTGGTGTATTTGTCTATGTGCAATTAGACCACTCATCTAACATAGCGGGGCATTTCAAATTCAGCCTCTTTTCGAAAAAAATTAATTCATATTTAAGACTTAGCAACCTAGGCAACCTCTATTTTTATTTCTTTCCATCCAATGTCATCCATCTCTTTTCGCCCCACAAAGATATTTGACAAATTCTGTGGTTAGCCTAGAGCAATAGGTTTGACATTTTTCTTTCTCTTTCTAATTGCCTAACTTCTCTCAGTCAACAATTCAGCCCAGATGATTACGCATCCATTTAATAATTTCTCACAGTTTATTAAAAATCTGCACTAGACTAACAATGCATTTAACGTCTTGAATGCTTATGCCTTTTTGTCTGAGCTCTGTAATTGGATATGACCACTTCCTGCAGTCTGTTACACTTTAAAAAAATTCTGCACAAACTGCTGAAAATAGTCATTTTATGAGCTGTTCATTCACACTCAAAAGTACATACTGGGATAGAATAGACACTACCCCTAATGTGCTACAAAAAATACATTATGAAACAATTAAGAGCTTATGTGAAAATCCAGGATTTTTCTACAGAGGGGGCTTCCACTGTATCTCTAAATGTTTCATTGCTCTGATCTTTATCTCAATCCAATATGTGTGAATTATTCACACTCCAGTATATGGATGATCGGTCTTCACTTTCTCTCTAGCAATCACTGGTACCATGGGAAAAATAGAAACAGAGAAACGGTCGTAGAGTATTTTATAATATTGTTCTAAGAAAAGTAAGCAAGAGAGCATCCAAATTTTAATTCAGAAATGTCTCCAAATTTCAATTCAGAAAAAAATATATATGCGTCAGGCATCCCACATGTCGGATATGCTCAGCTAATTGGCTTTACTGTGGCATAGGTTTTTCTCCAACAGCATAGCCCACTCCCTATTTTCACAGTGAGTCACAAATCTGGTGATCGAATGAAGCCATGGAGCTGTCAAACCTAACTCTTACCCACAAACAGCCATAGTGCCAACTAACGCACTGTTTCTGTCTTTTTATTATATAACTAGGCAACTTGTGCCCCATTACACAGAGAAACACAATGATTATAGGTGGGCAAAAAAAGCAGTGAGGAGTGACTTCTGACTTCCTGCCAGCTTTCCTGTTGAGTTTTCTTGTGGAGGTTGGCAAGAAGGAATCTTTCTTTCTTTCTTTCTTTCCTTCCTTCCTTCTGCCTTCCTGCTTTCTTTCTTTTTTCTCTTTCTTTTCTTTCCTTCCTTCTTCCCTCCCTCCCTTTCTTTTTTCTTTTTCCTTCTTTTCTTTCTTTTCTTTTCTTTCCTTCCTTCTTTCCTGGATTCGTATTAGTGGTCCGTGAAATTTAAAATTATGAACTTGGTTGTCCCTGAGGTCCAAAAGTTGGACCTCTGATCTAGATTAGTGTTTCTTAAATTTGGCAGCATTAAAAAAGGTGGACTTCAACTCCCAAAATTCCCCAGGCAGAATGGCTCTTCTCTTCTTCCTTCCCTCCTTTTCCCCTTATCCTCTCTTCCCTCTTCTTCTTCTTCTCCTTCTTTCTTTTCTCTTCATTCTTTCCTTTTTGTTCCTCCTTCCCTTTCTCTTCCTTCTCTTCCTCTTTCCTCTCTCCATCTTCTCTCCACTCTTTCTTCTCTTCCTTCCAATCTTCTTTCATTATTTCCTTTCTCCCTCACTCTCTTATCTCCTTCCTTCCCTCCCTTCCTCCCTCCCTATTTCTCTCTGACTTTCTTAAGCTTTTTTTTGGGGGGGGGGGAGAAGAGTTGCAGGTCCAAGCCAGAAGGGATAAATGGCTGCTGCAGAATGGGGAAGGGAGTGAGACAGTGCACTGGGTTGTGGGTCAGGAATTACACATGGGGGTGGCTGAGAGGTGTTGTGAATCTTAGGAAGAGTGCATGGGTGGACAGGGCATGTGGGGGGTGGGGGGGTGGCATGGGTCAAGGAGAATGTTTGGGGAAAGATATGTGAAAAGATTGCATGAGTTGGGGAGGGCATGTGGGGGATGCAGGTAGGGAAGGATACTGGGAGGGCTTTGAAGTATATATGAGATGTAGAATGCAGCTCAGGAATTTTGCATGTGTGATGGGGATGTGGATCAGAAAGGATACCTGGAGGAGAGCAAGAGATGCCATAGAGTTCAAGGAAGGCATGAGGAGAATGGCATGGGTCAGGAAGGTTGCTTGTAGTACCCAAAAGGTGCTGCATGGGTTGGGGAAGAAGCATAGAAGCACAGGGGACAGCATGAATCAGGGGAGTACGCACGGTGCAGCACGGGTCAGGAAAAGTGCTGGAATCCCTTCCCTCTCCATTAAGCAGGTAAGAGGCTGCTGCTAAGTGAGTAAGAGAGTGAGGGATTGCGAAACTGGCTGGGAAACTGTCACAGAATCTTGATAATGGAGATTACATAACCACACAACAGCTCTTAGCTTTAGCCGGTAGCACTGAAGCAGTCACAATTTCCTCAAATTACATTCCTCAGTGTCATGGGTTCCAGTTGTTTCACACATTCTGTAAGTCAGCCCATTTGAGGTACCTTAGTTCAAAAACTGTTGTCCCCTGATGCACCGTTCACCCCTTGTCAAGGTCATGACAACAAGAGTTCTTCTATATAATTTGAGGAATGGAAAAGATATGCATCACTTACACATCAACGTGTAGGATTTAGAGTTGGCAAATGAGGAATTAGAGTTATCCCTCTTATTTAAGGGTGACAGCCAAACATACCTCCCCTATTTATACAGTGCATCTACCTAGGCAACTACACAATGCTAAGGTGTGTCACAGATCATTATGATGGATGGTACAATAAAAATGATTATTGTTGTAAAAATTAAAGATAAAGTAATTTTCTTTAATTGAATGGGGGGCGGAATTTACATGGCAATTCAGCTTGATTACAATCCTGACAATGATTAATAGACAATTAACTGGATTTACTGGTTGCCAATTTTTTCCTATCAGCAGCTTAACTTCTTTTAGTATGCAGAAATCATCTAAGTGTTTCCATATATTATCTCTGAACCATAAGGAAAGGCATATTTAATGTAATGTAAAAGTGTGTGTGTGTGCGTGTGTGCACACATGCATGTGCGCGCCTATACATACATATGTATCTAAAACTTTGTATGCAAAGTCCTAGATGGAATATTAAAAAAGACACCGAATAATAAATAATTTAAGCATTTGGCAAAAAAGATGCTGTGTTCCTTATAAAGAGGCATGTTTCCACCATGTAGATATTGGCAAATGCTTATCTTGACGTAAATGAAGAGTTATTTTTTAATTTGATAGGTCTAATGATGCATGGAAGTACACTGCATAACTTTCTGCTCCCCCAGGATAATTTGGCAGTCCTGGCACTACACAACAAGAAGCATAATAAATTTTGTAACAATTTTTTTTTTATCAGGCCAATGTGAGGATAACAACATAAAAACTACATATTACCCACTTCAGGCTACGACCAGTGGTGGGTTCCTCCCGGTTCAGCCCAGTTCTCCTGAACCGATAGCGGTGATGATATGATGTCACCGAACCGGTTCTGCCACCCCACCCCCTGTGCCCCCCTGCCTTATTCTTACCTTTTATTTGGTCCCACCCCCAATCATTTGCTGCCTCCTGAGTCCCAGCTGAGGGCTAGAGGGGAAAAAACGGTTTAAACTCTTGCCCTGGGGCTTCAAACGGCCACCCTACAGCTGATCAGTGTTAAAAGAAAACAAATGAGTAGACCAGTGCCTGCAAAAATATATGAGTAGATCAGTGCCTGCAAAAATAAATGGGTAGACCAGTGCCTCCAAAAAATAAATGGGTAGATCGGTACAGCTCTGCAAGCAGTTAAAAGCCTGGTAGACCAGTACCACTGCTAAATCCTAAATAATTGTCATATGACCATCAAGCCATGCCCACAAAATAAACCATGCCCACAGAACTGGTAGTAAAAAATTTTAGAACCCACCCCTGGCTACGACAAAATGGTTTCAAAGTCTATCAGAAACGTAAAAAACAGTATATAGCCTGCCACATTATCAATGTTATCCAAATACATTAGGTGCAAACATACTTCTGAAATGGAGTTATATGGGTTATCTTATTTATCCTGTAATCTTAACAACTTTACTACATCTCTGTCAATTCAGGAAACTGCTTCCTGCTAGTGAATTAACCGAATGCAAGGAAAGCGTCACATTTAATTCTGCTGTTCATTTCATTATTTTAAAATTTTAGAAATGCCATTGCTCAAGTAGTCTCCCTGTGAATAAAATTTCATTTCTTTCCCAATAATGACCACTGATATAAAAAAGTCAAATGGTAACCAAACACTTTACATATAAACCAATAAATAATCCCTTCTCACCTCTGAGGCTTGGGAATTTGAAAGTTCTTCACAGTATCTTAACAGTTCCTAGCACACTGCACTCTTCTGGACAGGGAGCCCTGATGTTGCTCCTGGGATCTGTTGAAGCCATTCTCCCAGCTTTCCAATCACAGGCCCAAGTGCTCCTGGGATCATTTTTAGCAATAGCAATAAGATTTATATACTGCCCTATAGTGCTTTACAGCAGAGTTTTGCAGACTGGGGGGGGGAGGGGGAAAGAGTGGGGATGGTTTTGTGCAAGCATCGGGGACCTGTGCTAACTGAGCAGCACCATGCCCGCCACTCACGCAAATGGAGCTTCCCGCACAAGCACCTGAGCATGAGCGCCCATTGCTTGCATGGCCCGATTCCAAACAGTACCGGGTCACAGCTCAGGGATTGGGGACCCCAGATTTACAGCACTCTCTGAGTGATTTACAATGTCAGCGTTATTTGCATATTGCCCCCAACAATCTGAGTCCTCATTTTACCTCAGAAAGATGGAAGGCTGAATCAACCTTGAGCCTGTCAAGATTGAACTCCATGCTGTGGGTGCACCATACCAGGACTCCCTTTTGCCTTTACTTTCCATTTTGGCGATAGATAGATTGATAGATAGATTGATAGATAGATAGATAGATAGATAGACAGACAGACAGACAGATTAGAGAGAGAGAGAGAGAGAGACAGAGACAGAGACAGAGGGAGAGACAGAGGGAGAGATGGATGGATGGATGGATGGGTATGTAGGTATGTAGGTAGGTAGGTAGATAGATAGATAGATAGATAGATAGATAGATAGATAGATAGATAG